>JASVEL010011648.1:0-194691 GCA_032618575.1 Nicotiana noctiflora
CCAAATAACTTAATTTTAGTAAAAAGCACTTTTAACACCAAAAAAAAAAAGTGCTTTTGAGCTCGGCCATACAGGCTATTAGAAGCCTAGCTTAGAGTTCCTTCTTTTAAGCTTGTTAACCCAAAATACCCCAGAAAAAAAACATGTAAATCAAATCATTGCTTGCTTACTTCTGTTACAAACACAGAAAAGAAGGTAGCACATTTTCTATTTCTGTTTTTCCTTTCAAAGACGAAAGGTGGCATATTTTATCAAAGGCAAAGAACAGAATTAGATACGTGAAGAATAACTACAGATCAAAGGTCGGAACTTCAGATTCAAAACCATGGCTAGCCTGGTAAACTGTTCGGGCCAATATGTTCCTATATGGATCATTCTCTCTTTTCTCCTTCAGGAAATTAATGCATCTCTCAACCTCAGACTTCACCTCCAAGTATAATTCATGTGCTTTTTCCCTGCTTTTTAATTCCTCTTTCCTCCCTGCAACACCAAGTAAAAATGCCACCAAATATCACCTCCAGGCTTTCCCAGCATGGAAGATTAATACTGTG
This sequence comes from Nicotiana noctiflora, assembly GCA_032618575.1. NCBI lineage: Eukaryota > Viridiplantae > Streptophyta > Magnoliopsida > Solanales > Solanaceae > Nicotiana > Nicotiana noctiflora. Next base: position 552 of record JASVEL010011648.1, read on the forward strand.
ATGTACTATAAGAATTTACCTTCTGTTTCAATTGGCTTGCCGAAGTAGAAGTAAAAACGACCGGGAAGCTTTGGAAGAATGATTGGAAGATGTACATCTTGGTTTGCAACCTCTCCTTCAATGTCATTTCTGTATTCACATACAAAACAACATTCCCAGGTGAAATTTAACTGTCACTCAATCATGTGGTTCGCAAAGTGGCTTTTAGCTCAACTACCTCTTAGCCAATTTTTCTTCAAAGTTAATGTTTTAGGCTAAGGTGCAATATTTTCAATCATAAATTTAATCAGTCAAATAGGTGATACTCATAAATGCTAAGGAGATGTTACCGCATTACAAATTGTACGTTTGAACTGGTCTAAAAGCTTGAGCATGTTAAGTCATTAAAAGTATTGGACATTTCTAGTCTTCTAGCAAGATGACATAGACCACCATGGATTTCCACCTAGCATGCAGCAGATAAGTTTCCAAGTATAAAAGTAAGGTCCATTGACTATCACAACATAGAGACCAAAGGGTATGTTTAGTATGAGAATTCATTCTTCATAAAAATGTTTTCTGCGAACTTTAAACTTCATATTACTTGTTTCAACTAACACTTGTACATTATTATTGATCTTACTACCCAACATAGAGACCAAAGGGTATGTTTAGTATGAGAATTTATTCTTCATAAAAATGTTTTCTGCGAACTTTAAACTTCATATTACTTGTTTCAACTAACACTTGTACATTATTATTGATCTTACTACCCAAAACTTCATCAAACCATTCTCCTACGTGCTAACATTATTATTAAATCTTTAATATATATTTTTTCGTAAAAAAATTTCCACTCACCAACCAACAACCAAACAACGGAACAATCCAGGAACACCTTTTCCATGAAAAATGACTTCCATCATATGAAACACACTCAGATAAAATAAGGAAAGAACAAACTTGATACCTTAGCTTCTCCGTCTCATCAGTTAACTCCTCTATCCCAGCCTTGAAATAGGGAATCTTCATCAGGTCATTGTAATCAAGGAGCATCTGTTGAAAGGATGGTGAGTGAACAAGAGGATGAATTCTGTGATACAAAAGTTGCTAAATTTCCTCCTATAAGGAAAGCTCTCAATGTTACTCGCAGCAGATCAAAAGTTTAGAATAACAGCCCGCCATAGAAAAACATATTCATTTTATTCCTTCCTCGAGAAAGAGCTTTGGGGTAGTCAGATCTGTCGAAGTAGTTGAACTAAGTTTTCCAACTTTATCTTTCAACATAAAAGCAAAAGAGCATTTTCTCCATTATAAAACTGTGTTTTGGAGGGACCTCAATCAGTAGATGAAAGTCCTTTTATATTGAGCAAAATCATGACCAGCCAAATAATGACTAAATTTTCTGCTTACAAGAGCTGCTTTCTTACAATCTACGTATGGTAGTTACTAGACAAGTTTTGATACACCCATTTGTAAACTCTGTTTTTTTTTTTTCCTTTCAAAACGAGAATTGTGTAACCTCAGCACCAGAAAAAACCTAAGGATTCAGTTTGATTAATAAAACACTGTTATGGCACTGAGGCCACAAGCTGTTTTGTGCCGGCACACCTTATCCATTTGCCTTTCAACAATGATTTCCATCTTGTTATCATAAGTATTCAACATTGCTTTAAGCCCACCTTATCCATTTGCCTTTCAACAATGATTTCCATCTTGTTATCATAAGTATTCAACATTGCTTTAAGCCTTTCTTTTTATATTTATATTTCTAAATGTACTAGTGCGTCCCAAACAAAACAAGCTCAACTTTTGTGGTGAAACACATGCACCAGAATAGATGTGCATGTACTGATTTAAGTTATTTCAAAGAATGTAAACTCATGAGACTACCTGACCAATATCATCTTCTCCCACTGTACCAAAAGGTATAATTTTCGCTCCAAATCTAGCTGCCATCCTGACAAATTCAGACTGTTCTGGCCAGAATAATTTGTACTCCTCCCCCTGAAGTTAGAAGACCAGTAGGCTTTTATTTTCTGCTCATTGGCTATCTAAGTAATAACCATATTCAACATTTAAAACTACAAAGAATACTGTTATTGTTCTAAGTCAATTCCCTTTACATAAGAAAATATCTTCCAACAACTTACTTCAGTACTTAATTTTGGCCTTCTCATTAGATATACACTGTATCGAACTTTCCTTAGAACCACATATAACAACAGATAACATTGCATCTTGAGAAATCAACAGGTTGTAATTTGTTTCATCAATATGAAAAATGACCATCTAATTCTACATTTTGTGATGAGGTCCAGATATTGCAAAGTTAAATAAGCTCATATATAGTTGTAATATCAAATGCTTACAAATGTCAGATTCAGTTTCCAAACTGGAATAACCAATTTCCTATAATTGGTGGTATCTTTACAAACATGCATATATGCCAAAATAAGTAAGCAAGAAAGAGAGAGATGTGAATCTTTATATACAAGATAACTGCTCCTACCAGATGACATTTATAAGATTAATGTTGAGCCTAAGATACGGAATCAACTGATCTACTGGATGGTGCAGTGGTTTTAAAGAAAGAAAAGATTAGTGATCAACTCATTAACTGTTTCACATGATTTTATGCTTCAAGTACAGCTGAGAAAAATCACAAGAATTAATCACAAAGTTTTTAAGAGATGCAACCCGTAGATTCTTAAAATGAAATATAGAAATATTTTGAGTAGCGCATTTCTAAGCAATATGTTTTAAGTAAATAATACCTTCCGGTGAAGAGCTTCCCGCATGCCCCCCGGATACAGCAAAACATGGGATTTTGATGATAAAAGTTTATAGAAGTTAGTTGCTGACACGGGAACTGCACCCATAAAACGGAAATCATCATACATCGATAACACAGGCATTCTCCCCTCTCCTCTCTGGAACATCATAGGATGTGCTATGCCTCGCAAGACAATCTTTTTCTCATTCCACAAGTGGGACACCAGAGGAACTATCTCAAGTCCAAGCATCATGTGATAACCTACGAGTAAGACCGGGCCTTCAGAAGGAATTCCAGTCAGACCCCGAACAATATTTCCATTCTCGAGAGTTGATATCATTACAGGGTTGAAGGCAATTTCCATCCATCTGTGTTTTGATCAGTCATAAGTACTAACAATTAAATAAACTTACAGTTTTTGTGTTATTTATCAAATGAACTAAATATACGTTGAATAGCAGATGCAGATGAGTTGATTCACTATGCCAATAAGAGTCCCTGACAAGCTTAATCCTGTTTAAGTAGTTCAAAGGTAGCATCTTATAAGAAGCAAGACCCGCCAATAATATTTTTTCAGCATGGAACCTCATGAACTAGATATCCTATCTATGCACATAGAGCACAATATTCAACTGTAAGAGACCAGGAAGCAAATAATGCGGCTCTACAGTCCCCTAAAGACTGGTAAGTGTCTTCCAATATAGTACAGGACAACATACCTGTATGGTTGATACACACCGTCAAATTCAGAAGTGCTTGGCGGCACAAAATCTTTAACAAAATCAAGGTGCCTTCCACGTCGATAAAAATTGGCACCCTTTATGACAGTTACCAAATCAAAGCCATCTTCCTGCACAAAAACTGCAACTCAACATGTACCCCAGCAAAGTGTTTTTTTTTTTTTTGGGGGGGGAGGGGGTGCGGCGGGGCATAAGAGTTGGTATGAATGCTTTAAAAGTTGGGAGTATATATTTTTGGGGACTTGAAGTAAGCACCTACATGCATGCAGCACTTACAGCATACAAAGTAGGCTATTGCATGACAATATAGCCTATTATATAAACTGCCATTACAACAACTATATGGATCCTCACTTACTATAAGCCTATTATATAAACTACCATTGGTACTGATTATTTCAGTAGGAAGCAAGGCATGTAATATGCCACTGTGTGACATTATTATGCAATTATATTGATAGAGTAATTCTGTTGGAAGGCCATGCTGAAGTGGTACTTTTTATCTTCAAGCTTCAAAGATAAGAAAAAAGTAAGTAGAAAAGTACAATATCGGGATTGTAGCATTCCTGAAATCCTATATTACAGCAGATAATAGAAAATGAGAGAAAAGATTCAGCTGGTTTACAAACTACATGGATAATTCCATGTTGGAAGAGCACTGGGAATATCCCAATAATCAATAACGTATAAATGAATGACCAGGACCTGTATTTTGAGTAAGCAAGTAGAAAGCACACTATTACCAGGAAATTGCAAGTACCAAAGACCAGAGGCGGACCTAAGTTGTAAAGAGAGGGTTCACCTACATCCGGAAAGTTCGGCAAAAATTACATGTATACATATATATATGTCTACTAAAAAATAATATATATTAGTAGTAGCACCTTATATACAAAACAATTTTTAGTTGAATGCAAAAGTGCACCTGTAACCTTCAAATCGTGGGTCCGCCTCCACCAAAGACAGAGGACTCGCTATCATGTTGCCTCACTATGCATCTGATCCTTGAGATTCTGTCTCCTACTTCACTTATTCCTAAACCTCTTCATTCACTAAGAGGTATGTTCTCTTTACTCCATTTTATTAAGAAGCATTTTCTCTTTTATTTTTATTTTTGTAACTAAATAAAACTCAACGGGACTTCATGTACAAGATTTTTGGTAATTCTATCTATATTTGATGTATAGTCTAATCAAGAAGTTCTCTGTTTTGTTTTATTATTTGTTGACAAAGATTTCTCTAAAGACAGTCCTTGAACTATTTCCATTTGCATTAGCAGTATTGGGTATGGTACAGAACAGAAGTCATTTGTGGAGGTTGGAGAAAGGAATTGGGTCTGAAAGAGTTTGGAAAAGAAGAACAGCCTACCAGGAGAAGGGCATGACCACTGTTATTAAATCTCCGGATCCCACAGTTTGGAAGCATGTGATGAAGCCTCTCACCTTCCTCTAGACTGGGTATCATGTGATCCTTTCCACTGCATAGCAATAGAACACTTAGTCATGCGTAGTAACGTAACAGCCATGAAAACTAACCTGATTAGATATTGCTCGAAATGTCTAGAAAGAGAAGAGAATGCAACAATTCTAGTTTACACTAATAAACTTCATGTAAAGATGGCAAGAGAGAGAAAATCAACTATTTCCCGGGAGGGGTTAAAAAATCTCTCTTTCATCAAATTTTACCAGTGACACGCTGGAACTCTGGAGAATTACCTAGAAAGTACCAGAGTCTGAGCTTTGACAGCATGGAGGCGAGAATTGACAAAAGCTGCGGCTGATTTGAGCATCTTCAGCCGCCAGATAAGTGTTTCTACAGGTAAAACATCAGCCAGCACCTGCGACCTTTTTCATCATTTTCTTGCTCAAACTGACTACATGAAAAAACTGAAACTGAATATATCAACTAATAATGGACTTCTAAATTTAAATCTTTGAAACTATTGAAGTATCAAAGCTAGAGCGGAAAAAGAAGATTTCAACAGGAATAAACTTGTGACTGAAAGGAAATCTTATCAATGCTAAGGAGATGTCACAAAGAATAAATTGATGAAAGGTCCAAATGCAAAAAAAAAGAAAAAGATCAAGGGGTGAAAACTTTAAGAGTTAAGAGCGATGACTTTTGTATTTCACCTACTGAGTTAAGATTATTGAACCTTACAGATAAGTAGGATGCAAATGCTACATCACCGCGAAATAACTCAGCTACTGCTTGTTGCAGAGGATGCCCGTTACCAGGAATTGCCACTGCCACCCTTGCAGGAAGACCTAATCATTGTAATTGAGTTTCATACATGAGTTATCAGTTCATCGAAAAGTTTACCACAAAGTAAACTCAGTTAACCAATTTAAGCAAGAAAAACAACATGTATCGCTGAAGTTATTTAGTCCTAATCAGCAACAACTACGCCTCAATCCAAAGCAAGTCCGATCGACTATATGAATCTTCACTCTTCATGTTGCTCCATTTTGAGCCCATCATAGTCCCAATATTAAGGAGGATTTAGTCCCAATCAACATTACAATTAGAAGTACCAAATGTAAATTTATTCGTGCAAGCAGATTTATTGACATCGTAAATCTGATGAAAAGAGAAGTTTAAAGGACAGACTGTAATAACAAGGTGAGGTGTTTTACCAAATCTATTACTTCTTAGAGAATTATGCATACAGAAAGCAGATCTGAATGTTTTGTGTTGCCTCAATTGATACGCACATATTTTGGAGAAAGATATAATGTAAAGCGAGATGTGTGGTAATAGAACGGCAAGCAAACATCTTAATTTGTAACTGAGAGCATGTTTAGCATGCTTTTTGCTCCTACAATCTACAAAAGCTACTCATACAATTCTAGTCGGCAAGATTTCTAATCAAAAAGATTCAGGATAAATAATAGTCCTAAGCTAGTTCAGTTATCCACCAAACCAAACAGTTTACATTTCATCTAGCACGGTAATCTAGGACATGCAGGAAAAGTATTTTTTTTTGGAAGATTTCGGGAAAAGATGAGTTGGGAAATCTTCAAAAGAAGTAAATCTTTCCTGAAAAAAATCATTCAAACAAACACTTTCTACAAAAACTCAAAAAAAAACTCAGTTTCTGGTAACTTCAAAGCAAATGCCACATAAATATACAACTCAGAGTTGTTAAAAGTTATCATAATGCTAGTTCACCAAGTCAAATTTCCATCTAGTTGAACTACTATACTCATAAATTAGAGGGTGAAGTTAACAATAACCTGTCGTCACACTTAGCGTTTTAACCATGCTTGGATGGAGTTGCTCAGGAATGACTTCTGACAACAATATCAGATTTTGCAGCTGAGATTCATGTAGACGCGTGGCTGAGACACATCTTTGCAATGAGAACTATGAAGTGCTTCAGGCAATATTAAATCTTCTAAGATAAAATTACAAGCTTCTGAACCTGGGTTTGCCAAAAGTAGTGCAAGATCAATATGAGGATTACGAGCAGCAACAGCAAGTGCTAGGCATCCCCCAAATGATTCTCCAAAAAGATAGATGGGCCGTCTTGGTGCATGGTGATGCTCTGACCTAACAGTTGCTTCAACCAGGTGCACCAGGTCTGGAAGACAATTAAGTGGAACCATACCCTGCTGTTACTTTCATTTCAAATGATAAAACCAGCACACAAAGTCACCAGTTTAAAAGGGCAAAAATGCTTAAGATGGAACACGACAGATTTGTCTAGTCACATTGTTCAAATTGTAAAGTGAACAAAAATTAAAATACACATTACAAAGAAATACAAAAAGCACAAGATATCACGGTAGACATTAGGGAATCTGTGCTTACTAAGCCTTTGTTTGAAGGACCGTTCTTAAAGTGAAGTGCAATTAATGTTTAAAGAATAACTGGAAGACTTTTATGCACCACTTGCTCCCGCTTATTAGGTGATTCATAATTATCTCATTCAGCTGAACCTAAAGGGGCCGTTTTTGCAAAATTACATAAGATCTGTATCTGTTATGCAACACTTAGAGAGTTCGACTTCAGTATATGATAATAGTAGTAATACATCCTCAGATCATATCTTCAAAATTTTCATATGGAATCATACAATGAATCAAAATTTAGGGACAGCGGCACTTACTACTATTTCCACTCTTTAAATATTATTCAGCTGTTTGGTTTCCATCTATTAAAATTCTAGCAAGCAGTTTTGCCTAAGAACACAACAGGGAGATGAGGAAGGAGAGACCTGTGAGCGATGTTCGATCTGCAACTGGAACATGGAGACACCACATATTGAAGATCCTTCATGTATGGATAGCACCACCCAAAAAGAAAAGAAAAGAAAAGAAGAAGAAAAAGATGATGATGACTTACAGGATATTGTTATCTAACACAACACAAACATCTTAAGGACAAGTAATACTGAAAATCAAACATTTTAAATTCCAGCATTGTGCCGGAAAGACCAACTAACAAACTCACCTTCCAAGTCTCTTATGATGCTTTATAAGGCCAAGTCCAACACCATCAATCCCTGGATTGTTCCGAGTAAAGAGAATTGCTTAATTAACTTACAGATTTAACTATTTAGATCAATGTATGAATAGTTCACAGACGCTGATACAGAGAAGGATATTTGTCTAGTCTGTGCCATATATCAATATTTGCACTATGGCTTTGTTCACATTGAAATAATTGCACCACTGAACAATTCAATCACTTATAGATATTGCCATTGCAGCTATTTGAGAGGATGTAAGTGTTTTCATACAAGAGAATCAAGAGCTCATTACTATGTCCAGTAACATTACATTTGCTGAGATCCTTCTGTAAACCCAAGCATAGTTAAGATAACAACATAAGTTGATCAAAAATTTATCACATAGTGTGTGATGGAAATACCTGAGATTCTACTAACAATGGAGTATTATTTTGTACATTTTTCACAAGTTAATCTATTAACCATTCAACTTTAAGCTCAGATGCGATATTTTCTTATTCAACTTATATCTAATTTTTTATTTTACTATTTTCTTTCATTACCACTTTGATACAAAGAAGTTATACTAATATCTTAAAACTTTGTACTTAGTTAAATAGCGTAAAGTAAAAGATGGAGAGAGTATAAACAGCACATAGTTAATGCTCTTTATTTTTCTTGTTCGAGTCTTTTATATGCTATCTGGTTCGGACACCGAAGAACTTAAAAGAAAAGAAAAAGTAAAAAGTAGATATATCTGCATCCTTTGCTCGTAGCAGCTACGTTACCAGTGATTATTACGTGTTTGAAAATGACAGGGAAAACGTGGACAGTTAGATAGGTAGAAGACCCAATCGATACTTTCTACTCTAAAAGTAGCAGTTCACTATAATACTGGTATGTCCTAATCCAGATCGTCTTTTCTTCTCTTTAATTTCTGGTCTACCGTCCGTTCAATTCTAGATATTTATTACTATTAGTAATAATAGAAGAAAAGAAAAGAAATAATTCGGTGTGTCATTTTACTCACCTGGTAAGTAGAGTAACAGAGGGGAGTCTTTGATTGGAGAACCGCAGTCCAAGGGTGAAAACCAGCGAGGTGGTCCACCCTCGGATCCGCATCCAATCATATCCTTGCTCCATTCCATGTAATCCTTTATACTCAAAGTTTTTTCCTCTATCTCATGAGTAGTGGAGTTGTTCCTTAAGCTTCCGTTGTTGCTCAACGGAGCAGGAGGCGTTGGCGGTTGCTGGCCGGTGGAAGCGGCTGATCCCCTAGCTGTACTTGCTGATGCACGCACCCGAAAATTGAATCTTGCGGAGGTGACACGGAGGCATGAGTTCGAATGGAGCAGAGGCGAGGCACCCGCCGCCGTGTAAGCGCCAGTGGGAATAGTCGCCATGGACAAAAATCAAAATGCCGGTAAGCTTTTAAAAGTATTCTTATTATATTTTTATTTTTTCTTAAAAGCAAATGAATGCTGAAATAAACAATCAAAAAATATCAATAATGAACTCATGACTACCAACATATACAGACCGATCCCACAACCTCACTTAATCACTTTTGGTGAAGTAAAAGCCGGAGTCCAAAACGGAAATGATGTCTTTTTTGAGATAAAAGACGTTAATACAGTTTTTTAAAAAAAGTTACTCCCTCCGTTTCAATTTATGTGAACCTATTTCATTTTTAGTCCGTGCCAAAAAGAATGACCTCTTTCCTTATTTGGAAACAATTTACCTTTATGCAATGATTTATAGCCACACAAAATAAAGGTGCCTCATTTTACACCACAAGATCAAAAGTCTTCTCTCTTTTCTTAAACTCCGTGCCCAGTCAAATGGGTTCACATAAATTGAAACGGAGGGAGTATATTTCTACGTAATATAATATTGTATTTTATTTTGACAGAAAGTTAACCCTTAAAATAAAAATATAATATAATACTATGTTTTACGTATAGCCGAGTACTATATTGCGTTTTGCCCAAAAAGTGATTGTCAGACCCTTTGTGCCTCTTACTTCGAAATTTATTATACTTAAATTTGGATGAATAGGATGTCTTTTTTGAGATAAAATACGTTAATACAGTTTTTAAAAAAAGTTATATTTCTACGTAAAACAAAGTATAATATCGTATTTTATTTTGACAGAAAGTTAACCCTTAAAATAAAATATACTAATATAATACTATGTTTTACGTATAACAGAGTACTATATTGCGTTTTGCCCAAAAAGGACCCTTTGTGCCTCTTACTTCGAAATTTATTATACTTAAATTTGGATGAATAGGCTGCTTTATATGAATTGTTGTGTCCAGCTGTTGGATATCACGTAATTTCTTTTGTTACCAACATTAGTGGGCGTTTGGACATAAGAATTGTAAAATTTCAGGAAAAAGTGTGGGAGAATTCAAATAATTTTGGAAATTAGAGTTTGCTTGTACATGAATATAATTTTGGGTGATATTTAAATATTTGTGAGTGATCTAAGTATAAGTTTCTCAAATTTTTGAAAAATTCTTAAATTCATACGAGTAAAAATTAAAAAATTATGGCCAAACACTTATTTGAAAAAAAAAATGAATCTTTTTTATGGCCAAACAAGCTCTTAAAGTGCGTATTGGAAAACGACTTTCTTGATTGTAACAGCATAAATTTGCCTATAAGAAAGCAAAATAGATTATACTTATCCAACATAAATTTTAAAATAGATTATAATGAAGCATATTCGGACAAATACAAATTTTACCCACTTGATAGCAATAACAGTGAAGCTGTCATTTACACACTAATAAACACTCAGATTTTGATATATTAAAGGCTTATCTATCAAAAGTATGTGAAGTTAATCCTAGCTCGAAGTTAATACTAAGATATAATGTGCAAAAATGCAAAATTATGTTTGAACAACTGTAATTTAAACACCATTTAGGTTGTAAACAACTTAAGCATTATTTGTGTATTGTGTGATTTTAAATATTTCACGTATGCACACAGAAGAATGATTTTACTGCAAATTAATTACTTCCTATAGTATTTTTCTAACTACTCTATTGCAAGAAAAAAGAGAAGGAAAAAAAAAAGAATTAGAACTTAGAAGTTTTTTGTTCCAAAACTTGTTAGTTATTCTCTTTTTTTACTATTCTTTTGCTTTTACCTCCGCTCTTATATTTCCAAGTCTCGCACGAAAGAGTGTGAGTCGTCAATCATAAAATATGTCTAGTTATAAAAAGTTTTATACTCATAGTTTTATATACTAGTCTCATGTAGGGCGTACGTAGAATTTTTCGTAAGCGGTGTTGTTTGACTAAAAGATATTAAATTTTTTTTATTAAATCAATCAATAAAGATGACGAGGTAAATCTCAGCCAAGAAAATTCAGATTAAATAATGCAAGAGAAGAACACGATAGAATGATGCTTCCTAGCATGTCAGAACCAAATGATTACTCGTAAATGTGAACCTCAAATGCAGAAAGAATATTGTAATGAATGTAATTGACTAAGATAAGATAGATGCAAGAATTTCATATTTGTATTCAGTAAGCAAAGTTTATCTTTTTTCTCTTCACTTTCTGATCCCCTATATAGAGCGTCTTCTCCTATTTATAAGGGACAATTTCCTTTCAAACCCTAAAAAGGTACAGCACAAAGAATATTTAATAAGCATATTCCTACTGTCTCCTACTACGCTAACACTATTGCAGACGTCGTGCGTTCACTAACCACCATCGATTGTCACCCTATATTATGACCAAAGGATGCTATATAGTATGGACCTCGTTCCTTGCCGCACTTAGTAATGGTCGTGGTCGTCAAATTTGAACCTATACAGTTAGTCCCTCCGCTTATCGAGGTTGTGGCCCGACGCATCCTTGATAAGCGGACATCGCTTATACCTGCGGAGAAATTTGGTTTGCCAATCATAACGGTTTGACCAATGACGGAAGAGCAGTGTACTTCGCGATATCCTAGGTGGTGTGTCCTATTGGGAAATGACGTCACTTCCACGTACATCATCATTACGTATCTTCCCGAGATCGAGAATGAGCGCTTGTCGCTTCGATTTTGGTTCTATGGGCCGCCTTTCGCTTCGATTCTGGCACCACCCAACCCTATAAATAGGTACAAGGTTTGTTTTTTTTTAAAAAAAACTCTTGACCATTTCTCCTCTGGTTATTCTTTCCCGTATCTTTACCTTTGTTTTTGAGATTTCTTAACTTCCTCTCTCTCGTACATTGTTCTTGGTTTCTTTTGTTTCATTAACACATCTTCTGCCAAAAATATGCCTAGAACATACCAGCCACGTGAAGAGATTTCTAACGCCACCTCGTTATGCATGGCGCTTTCTTCTGGTGGTGAGGACATAATGGCGGGGGAGGGGGATAATCTTCTGATCGTAGATGAGTTGTTACTAAGACACCCTATGTCTCGAAGTGACTTTCTTAAAGATCCTGCTCCTACTCCCGCTCTGGTAATGTCTGAAATCGAGTAGGCCTATATAGATGTCCTCTGTACTAAGTACAACATTCCTACTCATATTGAGATGGTTTCTGCAGGGAGAGACTTCGTGTAGGTCCATAGACCGAGGTATTGTGCTTTTTACGAATACCCATTTGTAATTAGTCATTCCTTCCCCCTTCTCCCGTTAGCGGAAAAAATCTATCGATTTTATTAGGTTTTCCCGGTGCATTTTCTCCGAGGTAGTATGTCCACGAGGTAGTATGTCCCCCAGAGTCTTAGGGACGCCTGGCACACGGAGTTTGAGCACTTGCGCTAAGGTACCATGACTATCTCGGAATATGCTGTCTGTTACACTAACTTGGCTAGACATGCACCAACTTTGGTTTCTATGGTTCACGAGAAGGTTCGTCGGTTCATTGAGGGACTTACTCCCAGCATCAGATCTAGCATGGCTCGTGAGTTAGAGATGGATATATCTTATCAGCATGTTGTGAGCATTGCTAGGAGGATTGAGGATATGCATGCTAGGGATAAAGAGGAGAGAGAGGCCGAGAGGTCTCGAGAGTCGGGCCATTATTTTGGTGCCCGTGCCTCAACTACAGGTTGTCATGGTAGGGGTCACAAGGGTCACCCTGTTCATTCAGCTCTTCCAGCAGCCAATGGTATTCTAGCTCCACCTAGGCCTTAGGAGCCTTATTATGCACCTCCAGTGTCTAGTGCGCCTCCTGCGTAGGGTACTTCCAGTTGTTAGTCCAGCAGTCCTGGCCCGAGCCAGTCACAACCGCCACATCCTCCTAGAGCTTGTTCTGAGTGTGGTGACACATGCCGTGTGGAGAGGGATTGCCCTAGACTTAGGAGGGCTACACCCTTATAGATCCCTCAGCCACAACGCACCCCACAAAGTTCTCAGGCCATGATCACTGCACCAGTTGCTACTCCACCTGCCCAGCCAACTAGAGGTGGAGGTCGGGTAGATAGATGTCTCCCTCGAGGGGCAGGCCGAGCCAGATATTATGCTCTTCTAGCCCGTACTGAGATTTTCGCCTCTGATTCTGTCACCACATGTACTATCTTGGTCTATCACAGAGATGCATCAATTCTATTCGATCCAGGATCCACTTATTCTTATATGTCTTCTTATTTAGCTCCATATTTGGGTGTACCTCAGGATTCTTTGAGTTCCCCGATTTATGTTTCTACTCTTGTGGAGATTATTTTTTTGTGGACCGCGATTATCGGTAATGTTTGGTTGTTCTTGGTGGTTTTGAGACCAGAGACGATTTATTATTGCTCAGCATGGTTGATTTTGATATTATCTTGGGCATGACCTGGTTGTCGCTCCATTATGTTATTCTTGATTGTCACGCCAAAACCCTAACACTAGTCATGCCAGGTGTACCGCACGTTGAGTGGAGGGGTGATTTAGGTCACGCTCCCAGTAGAGTTAGTTTTCCTTAAGGCTCATGGTATGGTTGAGAAGGGTTGTGATGCTACTTAGCTTATTTGAGAGATGTCAATATGTATACTCCTTCTGTTGATTTAGTCCCAGTAGTACGGGATTTCTCTGATATATTTCCAGTTGATTATCCGGGCATGCCACCCGATAGAGACATTGATTTTAGCATTAATCTGTTGCTGGACACTTAGCACATTTTTGTTCCTCTGTACCGTATGGCTCCTACTGAGTTGAAGGAATAGTTGCAGGAATTACTTGATAAGAGTTTTATTCGTCCTAGTGTTTTGCCTTGGGGTTATCCTGTATTATTTGTGAAGAAGAAGGATGGTTCTATGCGTATGTGTATTGATTATCGCCAGTTGAATAAGGTGACAGTGAAGAACCGTTATCCTTTACCCCGTATTGATGACATGTTTGACCAGTTACAGGGTGCTTGTATATTTTCTAAGATTGATCCGCGTTCAGTCTATTATCAGTTGAAAATTCAGGAGCCAGATATCCCCAAGATTGCCTTCAGGACTCGGTATTGCTACTACGATTTCCTTGTTATACCATTTTGGCTGACTAATGCCCCAACAACCTTCATGTATCTAATGCACAGTATTTTTCGGCCATATCTTGATTCATTCGTGATCATTTTTATTGATGACATTCTGGTAAATTTCACTCGATTCCGAGTCGTGGGCATGAGGGGCTTTTTAGTTATTTTACCTAATTTTGCGTATTAGCTTAGAATTTAATTGTATAATTAGTTACTTGAAGTGTTATTTACATTATAAAATTTAATTGAATAGATTTGGGTCATTTGGAATCTGATACTCGTGGCAAGAAGGTGATTTCGGGTTGACATTTGAGCTGATTCAAGGTAAGTGGCTTGTCTAACCTTGTGGGGGGGACATTTCCCTTTAGAATTGTTGTTGTGATAATTAAAATACATGTACGTGAGGAGACGAGCGCGTACTTGTGCTAATTGTTGGAAATTCGGTTTTTCATTGAAAATAGCCTTAAATTGTGTTCGCCCTTTTTCTTGCTTACACTACTTGGAAACTTAGCGTGCTATTAGTTTAGAGAAACATGTCTAATTGACTAAATTTCTATGCTAGCCTTAAATATCTTATTTGTATTACATGAAGCATCCTAGGTTAGAATTATTTATTTTGCCTTTGGTACGAAGTTGATCTTAATTGAGTATATCTTTTTTTTATTGTTGTCCGTTTTATTTTGGGGCTATGGGAAGCCATCCTGGGAGACCCCCCTTGTAATTATATTTATGATTGAGCTGAGGTGCGGGATACCGAAAGATCCCTGGCACATATCTATTGAGGATACTAAGAGATCCTTGAGATACCAAGAGACCCCTAGCATATATTGAGGATACTAAGAGATCCTCGGGATACCAAGAGATCCCTGGCATATATTGAGGATACCAAGAGATCCCCGGTTATCATCCTTGTGATCGTTTTTGCCTCTGTATTAGTTGTAGTTATCTTTATATCCTGATACTTTCTATGTTGTACTTAATTATACTGTTGTTATCTACACTATTGAATTTTTATATTCTATTTAATCTCAGTAGGGCCCTGACCTTCCTCGTCACTACCGGACCGATGTTAGGCTTGGCACTTATTGAGTACCGTTGTGGGGTACTCATACCCTTCCTAAACATGTTTTTCATGTGTAGATCCAGGTACTTCGACTCAGTCCTGTGAGCACGTGATTTTTGCCCTACATGAGAATTACTCCCAAAATTTCAAAGTAAAAGAGTTGTTGTGTTTGTTTGCAATATTTGGGGATTATATGTTCTTTTTCTTATTGTTTGCGTTTGTGTGTGCATGTTTATTCGTTAAAATAAGAAAATACCAAAAATATCGCATTTGCATGCATAGGATTTAATTCTACCACTAGGAGTAATTAAGTTATTTTTTTTTATCAAATGAAGAATGAAGTTCAGAAAATAGTATATTTTTTGCATTTTTCTTTTAGTGTTTAATATCAAAATTGTGATTTAGTTAGTCGGTATTTAAATTGTGTGTAATGATTTGTTATTAAAATATATATATATATATATATATATATATATATATATATATATATATATATATATATATTACTTAAGATTTTTATGTAATTTAATTTAGAATTTTTAGGTTTGAATTAGGAATTAAAAGAAAAAAGAGAGAGGACAAATACATAACAAAACCTGTCCAAGGCCAAACAAAATCAGCCCAAACATTAGCCCAAATCCTACCCCTTACCCGGCCCAAATCAACTCCAAACCCGGTCTGCCCCATACCCGAACCGCCCCATCACCCTCATTGTTTGATCTGAGCCGTTGGATTGTTATTATCCAACGGCCAGGATTAAAAACTCAATTTCAATATACCAAATTAACCCAAACCCCCCCCCCCCCCCAAAACCCTAAATTACACTCACTCTTTATACCTCTTCAAGACCGGCCGCCTCCCGCCGTCACTACCACCGCACGCCGCCGGCCGGAAATCGCCTCCGCCGGCAGCAGTCGTCCAAACCCCTCCATTTTTACACCAAATCTTCATCTCAACCTCCCCATTCCAACCCCGTGCCTAGCTAACCTCGAATCAAAACAGAAATTCTCGAATCTTCAATCGAAGATTCGAGTATAACACTCAACCAAAGCCAAACCGTCCCAAATTGATACCATGCCTTCACCTCATCTCCCTAATCACCAAACCACCTTTGGTTTTGCTCAAATATAACCGGAAACCATCGAACCCCAAAACACATGACCAAGAACCCTAAAAACCGAAAAAGAGATGTAATGTGTCGGATTTTATTAAATTGGGGTCTAATAGACCTTAATTGGATTGTTTTTACTTAAAAAACATTTCAATTAAAGTCTTTTCGACCCCGAATGCGAAGACCCAAGTCGGCCGAACACTTTCTTCTTCAAAGGTATTTGTTTTCTTCTCCGTTTTGTTTAATTATACTCGGCCCTATAGTAGTTCTCAATTGTTGTCGATATCGTTGAGATTCGGGTGCCATTTTCATTTCTCTCCTCATCTCTTTGGGACCTTTTATTTGGTCGATCTGTTAGTTGTTGTTCTTTGTTGATAACGTGTAGTTGTTAGTCGAATTCAATTCGTTGTTAATATCGTCAAGTTGTTAGATGTTGGAATTATAAAATGCTGTCCGAAAATTTGTGTGGTCACTGTTTGTCGGATTTTGGTTGTCGATTACACATATCGTAATCGGCTAATCGAATGTTGTCAAAAACGTGTTCGCGTCAATTAGCGTCGTCGAATATTTGTTTGTCATTTTTGCCGAGATTTTCAGAATCATCGTTGGGCTAATTGATTTGTTATCAGTGTTATGTATTGTGGTCGTTTAATTGCATAAGTTGATTAGTTTGAAATACCATACAGTGATTAGCACATTTTGATTTGAGTAGGGATGTTTAATTGATCCGAAGCATCACCAAATGAGGCTCTTGAATGGTTGTGACTTTAAGTTAAGAATTTGCTGCTAGCATTAGTATAAGGGGATTAATCAGACATAAGATAGTTTAATACCCTACACAGCCCAGTGGAACCTGCTGTTACAGCAGGACATTCCACCAGGTCCTCACTCAACATTTAAACTAATTAAGCCCACACTTGACAAAACTTAGTGGCTGAAAACACAGGGGTTTAGTGGGCTGGCAGAGAGGGATGGGCAAGGGTTGAGTGGCTTTCTGCTGGCCTGTTTTGGTTATATATAGAGCAGGGGTTGCAGAGAAGGGGGGACGGATTTCCAAGGATCTGAATTTTCTTCTGTTTCTTTTGATAACTTACAAGTCTGCCTTTGAAATTTTTCGTTGGATTCCATCTGGTATTCAAAGAAACATACAGACAGAGGCAGAAATACATACACACAGCAACACTGTGTTACTGTTCCATTGGTGCTCGGCTACTGTTTTTGCTGTTATTCAGTTGTTAAAGAGACTACTTGCTTGTTGTTGTTGTTTGTCGAGACTGGTGGTGTTTGGTTTGTTGCTGTTGCTTCTGTTTGTGTTGGTGTTTGTTTTTTCTGTTTGCTATCTAGGAGTTGAAGTTTCAGTCAACTCTAGAACTGAAGGATAGTTGGCACTTCTCTGTATCTTTTTCTGTTATACACGGGTTCAATCAATAGGCAGAACCTTGGGTGTCTGGTTTGTTGTTTGAAGTCACTTGGGATTCAATCGGTTGGGTGCACAAGTTTTGGGGCATTTCAGAGGCGTAGGGGTTCGTTTGATTGGGAATTCTTTGTTGATTATCTTTGGAGTATTCGAACTTTTTGTCATTGGTTTCTCTTCTTGAAATCTGATTGCTGGGATTATTTGGTTGCTGTTTGGTTACTGCCAATATTGTTGATTGCCACTTTGTTCACTGCTCACTCATCTTTCTTCTTCCGTATTCCAGGTACACATTTCCTGTTATTGTAGTTCCTTGGTTCGAAAAGAATGAAGCTTGAAGCTTATGTTTAAAGTCTGTCGAATCATGTAGTCGTCCAAAGTTCTTATGTTTGTTACGTTCTGTTATTCTTTAATTAAGTTTGTATTGCTAGTTTTGGTTATGGAAAAATGTAGCTAGATCAAAGATACACTATCATTAGATATGCACGTAACCCTGAATTAGTCTGTTGTATCTCTGTTCAATCTTCTCTACTCATGTGTGTAATCTCCAAATATGTTAATGTTAGATCTTATGTTAAAAGCAAGATTAGCTATCTGTTTAAGCAGAAAAGTCTAAGGTGATTTGAACACCCGTGAGGAGTGATATCTTGAACTTGCGAAAATATATGACAGTGGCTTTTTGAGGATTAGATGAATTCAAAGTAGGTTCTTTCCATATAATTGTCCACCATAGACTCAAACCTGCTCATTTAATTAACTAACCGTGTGTTGGCTCGAATTGGTTATAGTTGAGTAGGATTTTGTCACATTATAGGAACTAGTGAGTTATTACTCAACTGAATGACGTAATTAGATTAAAGGAGTCGGGGGTGCATTTCATGTGACCCGACCCCAATTTCGGGCAAGAGTAAATAAAGCGTGTCAGGAACCACAAGCGCATTTCATGTGGTGTGGTTCGTAGCAAGTTTTAAATAATTTGGAATCAACTCCTAAGTAAAACACAGTGGGATGTAGTTCGCTTTAGATTTGAATTAGAGGTGCGCCTCGCCCAATAGTTACACAAATCGCAAGGCCCTCATAAACGTACATATAACATACTTAGATTTTCGAGATGTGTCGTTTCTTAGCGAATATCATGTCCTTCTCAAAAGTGTAAATAAGTAATTGCTCCAGGCATATATTTTAATTCTATCTTCTTAAATATGGGTGTGCATTTCATGCGACCCAAATCCAAACCCCAAAAATGTTGAATAGGAATGTGTCGAGGATCCGGGTGCATTTCATGTGACGTGATTCGAAAACATATTTTTAAGCAACTTTCTCTTTCGTAAATCATAATAAATAATAAAAGCGGTAAAGGGATATTAATTTGCACTAAGTACATAACTGTAAAAAGCGGATAAATAAGCCGAACACGACAGTTGAGCGACCGTGCTAGAACCACGGAATTCGGGAATGCCTAATACCTTCTCCCGGGTTAATAGAATTCCTTATCCGGATTTCTGGTTCGCGGACTGTTAAATAGAGTCATTCTTTTCCTCGATTCGGGATTTAACCGGTGACTTGGGACACCATAAATCTCCCAAGTGGCGACTCTGAAATAATTAAATAAATCCCGTCTCGATTGTCCTTTAATTGGAAAAACTCTTTGCACCCTCGCGGGTGCGGTAAAAAAGAGGTGTGACAAGTCCTACCACCCCTGAGGCGAGACGACTGTTATAGCGACTTCGAGGTATATTTGCCTCGTCCGCAAACCGAGGAGTCACTTTCTATTCTTGTTGTTTAGTACTAGCCTTCTGTATTTCAATTCTTGTTAGACATTCTGGAGTTAGAGCTATGCGGTACTTCTTAGCTTGTGATTCATGGGTTTCGGGGTCGTGGATTTATATGTTGGTTTTGAGTATTAAATATGGTGTATGCCGAGTGGCACATTTAAACGTTGTTTATTCCTTTATTTCTGTTTTAAATTGTTTTACTTCCGCAAATTTGATTTTATTCCGCAATTTAGGCTTACTTAGTCGTAAAGACTAGGTGTCGTTACGATGGTTCATAGAGGGAGAACCAGGATCGTGACCTTATTATTCTCATATCTATGATGGCTCTTTCATAAATAATATTTATAACATATTTATATTTAATATAGACAAATAATTATTTTCAATTTTAAAAATAATCTGTAAACGAAATAACGGAGAACATAACTGCTGAACTAGGAATGATCCAATTTAACCAGGGGAGACTCCAAATCCTTATAAACTTCAAAACAAAATGTCAACCCTAAATACTGCCTACTTTCTCCACCAACATTTGAAAGAAACAACCAAATATATTAGAGAATTACAAGTAACAACGTAAAAGATTATCACTTTGAATCAAAAGCCTTATTCCTCTAACTGATTCTACTCTATGCCAGATCTAAAGAAAATGACAATTATTTTAGTGTATGGGCAAGATTTAACATCTAGAATGTTGGAAAAGAGAAATACCGTAACAATGAAATAGACTTCTCATAATTGTGCTTTTCAAGAAAGACCAAGTGTAAGGTATTAAAAAAAAATTCACAAATTTCAATTTATTTTCTCTCATTGTAAACCCGGAGACAACTAAATTTGGGCTCTAAAAATTTGTAAAAGTAGACCTAGAAATCAATAAAAGTTCCAGTAACTGAAAATAAGTTGAGAGACAAATACAATAATTTTAAAAAGGAAATAGAGAAAATTAAGCCATGAAAAATTAGAACTCAATCAAATTCCAGTGATCTCTATAATAGAACCATTCCATAGAGTATATCCCCGATTCATAACAATTTGTAAAAGTAGATTTAGATGAAAATAAGTGGATAATTAAACAAAAATAGAATTTTTAAAAGGAGACAAACCCGGTAGAATCTTTAACCGGGGGAATCGATTAGTGAGAAAAAAGTGTCATGAGACTTTTTAATTTTTAAAGAGGATATAGAAACCTCTAGTAAAATGCCCGTCCATAACCCCGCAGATAAAGTACATTATATAGTTCAGCATTGGCGACTTACCCATTCAGTAACTTTGGCACTGGACGTTCCCAAAATGGAGACTATTGGGTAAATTCAATATAATAGACGTTTGTTGGCATTCCAACCTTCTTTCTTCTTTCGGGATCTATCCGAAAGAGAATCCAATACTTCTTTGTCGTGAATATTTGAACTGGTTGTTTGTTGTTCAAGAATTCTTGTGTTCATACCATTCATACATAGTGTTTTGATCTAAGATTTCAATTCTTCCATGTTTCAGCAATAACATATTCTTCCATGGAGCTAAGATCCAAAATATGAAAGAAACAAGCATTTCCACGACTATAGTGGCAACTCTTCTTAAAAAATGTCTGTATGCTTGGCGTCAGTTCGTAGGGTGGCGTTTGTTGCAGGGGACTTTGCTGAAGTGACGCACATTTTTGGTTCTTATATTTAATTAATTAAAATGACACTTTAATAAATAATAAAGGGATTATTTAGTAATTTGACTTTTAGATTATGATTTTTCCGCTTTTAATATATTGTATAACTAGTATTAGTACCCGCGCGATGCGCGGACACAAATCATATCAAATTGTGATATAGATTGTTTGAATTATATGCAAATAACCTTAAAATATATACTTTTCATATGAAAATTATATAACATTAGATATTAATTATGAAGCATGATATGAAATTGTTATTCAAATATCATAGCACACAACTTTTTTTTATTTATAGCAACCTAACCCCTTAATTTTAGTACTTGCATTTCGTTCCGGTGTCAATATTAAAACGTACTAAATAAGTAATGTTGTGATATGTCTTGTTTGAGCACATTATATCATATTATTTTAACGAAATTCTTACTATCACTTCGTTTTTGACTGAAAGTCAAATATATTTTATTCATCACATCGTTTTTACGTAAATTCTTTTTTATTTTTGTTATTTTCTTGTAGTTATTATATTATTTATTATTTAATATTATTAACTGTTATATAAATTTTTATTAGCTCATTAATTAAATTATTATCTTTCTTATTATCCTTTTCATAGACTTTCATAGATATAAGCATTTTATTCTTGAAATTTGGTATATTTTTATGCTTATATCCTCTTATTCCGATTTTTTAATTATTTAAATTTATCAATAATATTTTTAAATATAATTTAATAATTTATTTATTTATTTATTTTTAATTAATTTAAAGTATTAATATCCTCACACTACATTTTTTTATACATCTCTTCCCTATTATGAATTTTAATAGTTTTTATATTAATATTTTACCTACAACCAAAAATAATAGTATCATATTTTATTTTAAATTGTAACTTTGAATTAGTCTAGAAAGTTAATACATAAGTTATTTGATTATTACGTTTCAAATATATCGATTTCTTTTATAATATTTTTTGTATTAAATGCATTTAAATTTAGTTTCCTTTTTAGATTAAAGATACAAATTTAGTTTTTAATTATCATTAGTAAACACCTATAATAGAAATTAATTTTACATTTTTTAAATTTTAATTTAATCATAGAAAAATATTTTCTTAATTATTTGAACACACTATATCTAACTGTTGAAGTAATATTTTTACTATTTTATTCTTTACATGGTATTTTCAAAAATAAAAAATTATTAAATAAAAAATCTCATCTCAAATTCAAATAGTTCTTATCATTCTATGTTGTAAAGTGGACCGCATTTTCAAAATATTATGTTATGCTTTCAAACTTAAACTAATACTCAATTTAGACATTAATCATGGAAAAATATTTTTTTAATTGTTTGTATACATTATATATAAATGTTATAGTAATATTTTTATTGTCATGTGAATTTTTATTAGCTTGTTTGAATTTAATATCTATTTCTACTACACTCATTTTAATATAATATAGATAAAAAATTAAAAACTTTCTCATCTCAAATTCAAATCACTTTTATCATCCTATTTTCTAATTTGGACCGCATTTTCAAAAAAAAAAATATATATATGTTATGCTTTCAAATTTAAATTAACCGCACTCAATTCAAATATTAATTATAGAAAAATATTTCTTACTTATCTGTACATAATAAATATATCTAAATGTCGTAGTAATATTTATGTATAAAATATTCATTTGCATGATTTATCAATATTAATATGACTTTATTATTCTTGTGATTAAAATGTTTTACTGATATTTAATTTGTTTACCTTATCAATAATTTGTATACGTCATGTAAAATCTCAATTTACGTCTTTCTATATTTTTATTTTTTCTATTCTATTTTTTTAATTAATTTTTTACTTTCATATTTCTTGCTAATATAAAAGAAAATCTATGGTCGGATATATATATAAATAAATTAATATTTATAAATATTGGATTTGCCTAAGATCTATTTAGATTATGTATAAGATTCATTAAACTACTTCCATCAATTATATTTTTAAATTATTAATATTGTCCCAAAATTGCCAAATGGCTTTATTTTTAGCTTGCCACTTGGCTTAACCGCCATGCCTAAGAGAATATTTATTATTTTCACACTAAATTTTACTTGCAACAAATATTAGTCTAAAGAAGTGGGCCAAGAATAAAAATTTACTCAATTTATATATATATATATATATATATATATCACCAATTTGTTATTATTTTTATACCATCATTTTGATTTACATTATCATTCATAATGAGAATTTTTTCACGCAATCAAAACTTTTCACATATTTTTGTTGTTTCAATATACTGTTTTATTATTTTGTTCATATGGATATTTCATCATTTGTTTATGTTATAACTGTTAGCTCAAATAGTTAAAACACCTAGTTTATTAGAATCATGATATAATATATAATGAATAATCACATCTTGACCCTCATCTTTTTGTGAACGTGCCAATAAAATATCCAAACTTTCAAAAAAAAAATTCATGCTTCAATTGTATTCAACGTGCCAATAAGCATAGTTAAAATTTTATAGCACATATGCTTCAATTTTAATTGTTATTGATATATATTTATTATTTATTAGTTAAGTTACATATACTAAAACAAAAAATACATTTATTTTGAAAATGTTGATCGATATATCTATCTATATAAAAAACAAAGACATGCATGTAATCACAATAGTCATGTGTCACCAAAAATAAAATGATAATAGTCATGCGTATAAGTTAATACACCAAAGAAAAAAATGCAAACAAACCAATAACACAAATAATTTTTAATTTCTGTAGTGCTCTTCATGAGAATTAATAATGCCAAAATAATAATTCTTGTACATTCATAATATATTTGGTCAATCCTTAAATGAGTAATTTGGTAAAACTCCTTTATATATTTCGGTTATCGTACTTGTTATTTTTTTAACTATTATTTTGCATTTGTGAGATATTTGTATATATTGTATTTATGAAAATCTTAGATTCCCCAGTTACATTTGTGACAAAAGATTAATATAATAATAAGTATAAATAATAATAATAATAATAATAATTGTTATTATTATTATTATTATTATTATGAATATATACCTTGGTAACCTAGTAAAACTTCTTTTTGTATTTCAAGTTCTCTATTACACTTGTTCATTTTGTATTTGTGAAATATTTCTATACTTCATATCTATGGATCTTCAACTTCCTTAGTTACATCTACAACAAAAAAAGAAATGTAATGTTAATTGTAAAGCACAACAAAATAATAATAGTAAAACCAAAAAATTGGGAAAAAAAATAAGTGACGACTTTTAATTTTCTTTAAATTAAAATTAATATAAGTAAAATAAGATTAAAGGAGTCACTTACCTCATTTCGCGTCTGGATCCGTTGAAGTATATTTTCCAGAAACCCATGCCTATAGGGAGGTTGGCGAAATGGCAAATATTACTTACAGAGTTCGACATCATATACGTGACAAGGACGGCTATGAAAGCACAAGCATTGGCCGATCACTTAGCTGAAAATCCCGTTGATGACGAATACGAACCTTTGAGGACGTATTTTCCAGACGAAGAAGTATTGCAAATTGAGGGGTTAGAACTAACCAAGGATCCAGGATGGAAGCTCTTCTTCGACGGAGCGGCGAACGCAAAAGGAGTCGGAGTAGGGGCTGTACTCATATCTGAAACAGGACATCATTATCCCGTTACGGCTCAACTGCGTTTTCATTGTACCAATAACATGGCTGAGTACGAGGCATGTATCTTGGGGTTGCGATTAACGGTAGACATGGATGTACAGGACGTCTTGGTCTTGGGGGACTCGGACCTTCTGGTACATCAGATTCAGGGAGAATGGGAAACCAGAGATTTAAAGCTTATCCCGTATCGTCGGTGCTTGCATGATCTGACCAAGCGCTTTCGATCAGTAGAATTCAGACACATCCCAAGGATGCATAATGAGGTTGCCGACGCGTTGGCTACTTTAGCGTCAATGCTACACCACCCAGACAAGGTTCGTGTCGATCCATTACATATCCAGATCCGGAATCAGCATGCTTATTGTAATGTAATTGAAGAAGAGATGGATGGTGAGCCATGGTTTCATGATGTCAAAGAGTACCTCAGGTTAGGAGTATACCCAGAGCAAGCAACCGGAGATCAAAAGAGGGCTATTCGGCGATTGGCAAACGGATTTTTCTTTAGTGGAGGGGTTCTGTACAAAAGAACCCCGGATTTGGGATTATTGAGATGTATAGATACAAATCAAGCCACAACAGTGATGACAGATATACACTCGGGAGTTTGCGGACCACACATGAGCGGATACGTATTGGCAAAGAATATTCTTCGAGCAGGATATTACTGGCTCACGATGGAGCGTGATTGTATAAGTTTCGTGCGAAGATGCCATCGGTGTCAGATACACGGAGACTTGATTCATTCTCCACCAACTGAATTGCACACAATGTCAGCACCATGGCCGTTTGTTGCATGGGGCATGGATGTTATTGGACCTATAGAGCTTGCGGCTTCCAATGGTCACAGGTTCATTCTGGTAACGACCGATTATTTTACCAAGTGGGTGGAGGCCAAAACATTCAAATCAGTGACCAAGAAGGCGGTGGTGGATTTCGTGCATTCCCACATCATCTGCAGGTTTGGAATTCCAAAGATAATTATCACAGATAACGGTGCAAATCTTAACAGTGGATTGATGAAGGAGGTCTGCCAACAGTTCAAGATCACACACCGAAATTCCACACCGTATCGTCCCAAAGCAAATGGCGTGGTTGTGGCAGCAAACAAGAATATAAAGAAGATATTGAGGAAGATGATAGAAGGGTCTAGGCAATGGCATGAAAAGTTACCATTTGCGCTGTTGGGTTATCGCACTACCGTCCGGACTTCGGTAGGTGCAACTCCTTACTTGTTGGTATACGGGACTGAAGCAGTAATACCAGCAGAAGTTGAAATCCCATCCCTCCGAATTGTCGCTGAAGCTGAGATTGATGACGACGAGTGGGTCAAAACCCGATTAGAGCAATTGAGCTTGATCGATGAAAAGAGGTTGACAGCAGTATGTCACGGCCAATTGTATCAAAAGAGAATGGCGAGAGCGTATAACAAGAAGGTACGTCCCAGGAAATTTGAAGTGGGACAACATGTGCTGAAGAGAGTTCTACCACATCCGGTCGAAGCGAAAGGCAAGTTCGCTCCAAATTGGCAGGGACCATTTGTTGTGACTAGAGTATTATCCAACGGCGCTCTATGTCTAACTGATATTGAAGGAAGATGCGCCGATATGGCTATCAATTCCGATGCAGTCAAGAGATATTATGTGTAATTATTTAATGTATTTGTCAACGTTTGGTTTCGTTTGTGTGTATTTGGCATTTTTCGGAGAATGAAATGACAGAGGCAATTTTTCTACTACCCAAACACTTTAACCTTTGTTTCCCCATTTGAGCCTTAATTATTCTTTCATATACCCTCTTTCGGAATCATCAAGGAAGATGTGTAACAGAATAGAAAAAGAAACAAAGAAAAAATACAAGAAAAAGTGAACTACGTTCGACCTGATTCCTCAAGAAGGATACGTAGGCGCCACACGGCTCGGTCATAATAAAATAAAAATTAAAGATCCCCAAGAAACAAAACTGGGGCAGAAGTCATTGTTTCGTTTGAAATATAGTGTGGATTCCGAAAGTTGTAATAAGCTAACCGCCGAGGTTAAACCCTTTTAGCCTCACGCACAGAAACCACACTAAGAACCAGAAAGACCTCTCGATCAGTATTTGAGAAATGCCAAGTCATGTGAATGAAAGCCAAAGGTGACGTCCCGACCCTCGATTGAGTCTAGAATGCACAAGCCGAAAGGGGATAACGCTCTAGAGGGAATCTCATGGGTGATACCCCACCACAGGGAAAGAAAGCGTAAATGAGAGAGTCTTAACGGTGAAAACCCTCGCGGGCACCTTAAGGCGAAGAAAATTGAGAGAAATAAAATGAGAGAGTCTTACGGTGAAAACCTTCACGGGCACCTTAAGGCGACGGGAGATAGAGAGAAATGAGAGAGTCTCATTAGTGAAAACCCTTTGAAGGGCACCGTGAGGTGACAGGGCGAGGTGGTTACAAGATGTCTGCATGAGACAAGGTTTGGACATCCGTTTACCTCTAGCAGGACGCGGCATCAGAAAGTGATTGATATGAATAGATTGGGTAGTTTAATCTCAAAGGCGCGGCATAACATTGGATCAGGCACACATTCAGATAAGTTTTCCTATTTTTGAGTTCGGAAAAGTTTTTCTCTTCTTTTGTCATTTGCGGTCAGTATTCTTTTCTTTTCTTTCATTTTCGAAAATTGATTTTTCAAAGCTTACTACCAAGTCTCCCAAAGCGGTATATTGAAAGTGAATAGGCATGGAACGAGGCAATAAGACAGAAGTCGTTACGATAGTAAGATTGGGATGACAGGCTGATTGGAGGGTTCGCAGGAATTATGGAGTATGATGGACACATGTGGCACGTCCGAAAGATGATTTCACGCAACGGATCACCGGCTAAAAAGAGTCGGATCAAACCAAAGATTGGAATAAAAGGAAAGATGAGAGGTCGTTCGTGGAAAGAGCATCGTCCCCAGCAAGCGTCAACGTCGCCCTCAAAGTTCGAGAGAGGCCAAGCAGCTGAAAGAGAAAAGAAAATGGCCCCAACAAGAGTGGCACGACCACTCACCGCGTTTTGAAACTAACAATTTTTCTTTGATTTAAAAGCAGGAAAAGAGGGTTCGTTGGCAGAAAAGCATACCATCCAGAAGTTTATCAAACTGGGGCAGAAAATTTTCTCCCGTTGCGAAAATTTTCTTGAAAGCAAAGACTCGGAGGATAAGGGTAGAAAGCAACACAAGATTTCGGGAAATACCAGCTCCGAGCAGAATAGTTTTGAGAAAGGCCAGACGACACGATGGGGTAATCTTTGAGCTTGGTATCACCCCCAGCAGTTGTGGGGAAAATAAAACAATGGCTTCGAGATTCCCCTAGTAGTGTTACATCCCATAATTTGTTCGAGGAGGCAAAAACGTGAGTCCCAGAGGAGGTATGGGAAGAAGGAAGAGAATGAGGGGTGAAGGAAACAAAGAATACTTCCTCAGCAGCATCATCCCCAGCAGGCGAGTAAACAGTTCCAAAAATATCCCCAGCAGCCAGAAGAAAAGTAACACGACCTAGGGGAAAGCAATTCCAAGACGGGATAATTCAGAAGAGAAGGTGGTCCGAGAGGTAATGCAGGAACAAGGAAATGGTACAAAAGGCAAAGGAAGGTAATCAAGATAGGATGAAATCGGTGAGTAGTAATCGAAGTCAGGGAGCCCGCCTGGAGAATGGAGTGGCGATTTTATTTTGAAGTAGTAGTCGAAGTCAGGGAGCCCGCCCGGAGAATGGAGTGGCGATTTAATTTTGAAGTAGTAGTTGAAGTCGGGAGCCCGCCTCTGGAGAATGGAGTGGCGATCTTATTTTGAAGTAGTAGTTGAAGTCGGGGAGCCCGCTTGGAGAATGGAGTGGCCATTTAATTTTGAAGTAGTAGTTGAAGTCGGGGAGCCCGCACTGGAGAATGGAGTGGCGATTTAATTTTGAAGTTGTAATTGAAGTCGGGGAGCCCGCCCGGAGAATGGAGTGGCGATTTAATTTTGAAGTAGTAGTTGAAGTCAGGAAGCCCGCCTGGAGAATGGAGTGGCAATTTTATTTTGAAGTAGTAGTTGAAGTCAGGGAGCCCGCCTGGAGAATGGAGTGGCGATTTAATTTTGAAGTTGTAATTGAAGTCGGGGAGCCCGCCCGGAGAATGGAGTGGCGATTTAATTTTGAAGTAGTAGTTGAAGTCGGAAGCCCGCCTGGAGAATGGAGTGGCGATTTTAATTTTGAAGTAGTAGTTGAAGTCGGGGAGCCCGCCTGGAGAATGGAGTGGCGATTTAATTTTGAAGTAGTAATTGAAGTCGGGGAGCCCGCCCGGAGAATGGAGTGGCGATTTAATTTTGAAGTAGTAATTGAAGTCGGGGAGCCCGCCCGGAGAATGGAGTGGCGATTTAATTTTGAAGTAGTAGTTGAAGTCGGGGAGCCCGCTTGGAGAATGGAGTGGCGATTTAATTTTGAAGTTGTAATTGAAGTCGGGGAGCCCGCCCTGGAGAATGGAGTGGCAATTTTATTTTGAAGTAGTAGTTGAAGTCGGGGAGCCCGCCCGGAGAATGGAGTGGCGATTTAATTTTGAAGTAGTAATTGAAGTCGGGGAGCCCGCCCGGAGAATGGAGTGGCGATTTAATTTTGAAGTAGTAGTTGAAGTCGGGGAGCCCGCCTGGAGAATGGAGTGGCGATTTAATTTTGAAGTTATAGTTGAAGTCAGGGAGCCCGCCTGGAGAATGGAGTGGCGATTTTATTTTGAAGTAGTAGTTGAAGTCAGGGAGCCCGCCTGAAGAATGGAGTGGTGATTTATTGTTGAAGTTGGCTGGGGAAAGTGGTAGAGCATAACGAAATCCCCAGCGTGAATCCAAGTTCATAATCGAAAGGAAGGCGACAAGGATCAGAAAAGATAGATTCGGATTTCGAAGAAGAATGGTTCGAAGACCACAAAGAAGGAACCAATGGTCGAAGGTCGGCCATCAAGATAGGCCGAGACAACAATTGTCAGAAGAGAAGAAGCATGCGAAGAAACATCAGAGCCAGCAGGATGGCAAGGAACATGACAAGAGCAAGTTGAAAAGATAGATAAGAATTTGCAATACTGTAACTTAGTTTAGCTTCTTATTTATTTTGTTTTGTTTAGCACGATGTAATAAGGAAATCAATCAAGCAGTGGCAACGGCAGCAACAACAGTAACAGCAAGATCACAACAGTCATGGTAGTCCCAGCTACCAAAACTTCCCGAACTACATTGACCTGATTCCCTTTTAGCCAGGGATATGTAGGAGACCTTCGGAAGCAAAGGTTCGGTCAAACTTTTCCAAAAAAATGCTTCATACGGAGTGCTCAGACGGGCAAAAATCGCTCGTATCCGCTCACTTATCTTTGCACGAAAGCTCTTCATGTTTCCGCGCAAAGAGGGGCAGTTGTGAGCACGTGATTTTTGCCCTACATGAGAATTACTCCCAAAATTTCAAAGTAAAAGAGTTGTTGTGTTTGTTTGCAATATTTGGGGATTATATGTTCTTTTTCTTATTGTTTGCGTTTGTGTGTGCATGTTTATTCGTTAAAATAAGAAAATACCAAAAATATCGCATTTGCATGCATAGGATTTAATTCTACCACTAGGAGTAATTAAGTTATTTTTTTTTATCAAATGAAGAATGAAGTTCAGAAAATAGTATATTTTTTGCATTTTTCTTTTAGTGTTTAATATCAAAATTGTGATTTAGTTAGTCGGTATTTAAATTGTGTGTAATGATTTGTTATTAAAATATATATATATATATATATATATATATATATTACTTAAGATTTTTATGTAATTTAATTTAGAATTTTTAGGTTTGAATTAGGAATTAAAAGAAAAAAGAGAGAGGACAAATACATAACAAAACCTGTCCAAGGCCAAACAAAATCAGCCCAAACATTAGCCCAAATCCTACCCCTTACCAGCCCAAATCAACTCCAAACCCGGTCTGCCCCATACCCGAACCGCCCCATCACCCTCATTGTTTGATCTGAGCCGTTGGATTGTTATTATCCAACGGCCAGGATTAAAAACTCAATTTCAATATACCAAATTAACCCAAACCCCCCCCCCCCCCCAAAACCCTAAATTACACTCACTCTTTATACCTCTTCAAGACCGGCCGCCTCCCGCCGTCACTACCACCGCACGCCGCCGGCCGGAAATCGCCTCCGCCGGCGGCAGTCGTCCAAACCCCTCCATTTTTACACCAAATCTTCATCTCAACCTCCCCATTCCAACCCCGTGCCTAGCTAACCTCGAATCAAAACAGAAATTCTCGAATCTTCAATCGAAGATTCGAGTATAACACTCAACCAAAGCCAAACCGTCCCAAATTGATACCATGCCTTCACCTCATCTCCCTAATCACCAAACCACCTTTGGTTTTGCTCAAATATAACCGGAAACCATCGAACCCCAAAACACATGACCAAGAACCCTAAAAACCGAAAAAGAGATGTAATGTGTCGGATTTCATTAAATTGGGGTCTAATAGACCTTAATTGGATTGTTTTTACTTAAAAAACATTTCAATTAAAGTCTTTTCGACCCCGAATGCGAAGACCCAAGTCGGCCGAACACTTTCTTCTTCAAAGGTATTTGTTTTCTTCTCCGTTTTGTTTAATTATACTCGGCCCTATAGTAGTTCTCAATTGTTGTCGATATCGTTGAGATTCGGATGCCATTTTCATTTCTCTCCTCATCTCTTTGGGACCTTTTATTTGGTCGATCTGTTAGTTGTTGTTCTTTGTTGATAACGTGTAGTTGTTAGTCGAATTCAATTCGTTGTTAATATCGTCAAGTTGTTAGATGTTGGAATTATAAAATGCTGTCCAAAAATTTGTGTGGTCACTGTTTGTCGGATTTTGGTTGTCGATTACACATATCGTAATCGGCTAATCGAATGTTGTCAAAAACGTGTTCGCGTCAATTAGCGTCGTCGAATATTTGTTTGTCATTTTTGCCGAGATTTTCAGAATCATCGTTGGGCTAATTGATTTGTTATCAGTGTTATGTATTGTGGTCGTTTAATTGCATAAGTTGATTAGTTTGAAATACCATACAATGATTAGCACATTTTGATTTGAGTAGGGATGTTTAATTGATCCGAAGCATCACCAAATGAGGCTCTTGAATGGTTGTGACTTTAAGTTAAGAATTTGCTGCTAGCATTAGTATAAGGGGATTAATCAGACATAAGATAGTTTAATACCCTACACAGCCCAGTGGAACCTGCTGTTACAGCAGGACATTCCACCAGGTCCTCACTCAACATTTAAACTAATTAAGCCCACACTTGACAAAACTTAGTGGCTGAAAACACAGGGGTTAGTGGGCTGGCAGAGAGGGATGGGCAAGGGTTGAGTGGCTTTCTGCTGGTCTGTTTTGGTTATATATAGAGCAGGGGTTGCAGAGAAGGGGGGACGGATTTCCAAGGATCTGAATTTTCTTCTGTTTCTTTTGATAACTTACAAGTCTACCTTTGAAATTTTTCGTTGGATTCCATCTGGTATTCAAAGAAACATACAGACAGAGGCAAAAATACATACACACAGCAACACTGTGTTACTGTTCCATTGGTGCTCGGCTACTGTTTTTGTTGTTATTCAGTTGTTAAAGAGACTACTTGCTTGTTGCTGTTGTTTGTCGAGACTGGTGGTGTTTGGTTTGTTGCTGTTGCTTCTGTTTGTGTTGGTGTTTGTTTTTTCTGTTTGCTATCTAGGAGTTGAAGTTTCAGTCAACTCTAGAACTGAAGGATAGCTGGCACTTCTCTGTATCTTTTTCTGTTATACACGGGTTCAATCAATAGGCAGAACCTTGGGTGTCTGGTTTGTTGTTTGAAGTCACTTGGGATTCAATCGGTTGGGTGCACAAGTTTTGGGGCATTTCAGAGGCGTAGGGGTTCGTTTGATTGGGAATTCTTTGTTGATTATCTTTGGAGTATTCGAACTTTTTGTCATTGGTTTCTCTTCTTGAAATCTGATTGCTGGGATTATTTGGTTGCTGTTTGGTTACTGCCAATATTGTTGATTGCCACTTTGTTCACTGCTCACTCATCTTTCTTCTTCCGTATTCCAGGTACACATTTCTGTTATTGTAGTTCCTTGGTTCGAAAAGAATGAAGCTTGAAGCTTATGTTTAAAGTCTGTCGAATCATGTAGTCGTCCAAAGTTCTTATGTTTGTTACGTTCTGTTATTCTTTAATTAAGTTTGTATTGCTAGTTTTGGTTATGGAAAAATGTAGCTAGATCAAAGATACACTATCATTAGATATGCACGTAAACCTGAATTAGTCTGTTGTATCTCTGTTCAATCTTCTCTACTCATGTGTGTAATCTCCAAATCTGTTAATGTTAGATCTTATGTTAAAAGCAAGATTAGCTATCTGTTTAAGCAGAAAAGTCTAAGGTGATTTGAACACCCGTGATGAGTGATATCTTGAACTTGCGAAAATATATGACAGTGGCTTTTTGAGGATTAGATGAATTCAAAGTAGGTTCTTTCCATATAATTGTCCACCATAGACTCAAACCTGCTCATTTAATTAACTAACCGTGTGTTGGCTCGAATTGGTTATAGTTGAGTAGGATTTTGTCACATTATAGGAACTAGTGAGTTATTACTCAACTGAATGACGTAATTAGATTAAAGGAGTCGGGGGTGCATTTCATGTGACCCGACCCCAATTTCGGGCAAGAGCAAATAAAGCGTGTCAGGAACCACAAGCGCATTTCATGTGGTGTGGTTCGTAGCAAGTTTTAAATAATTTGGAATCAACTCCTAAGTAAAATACCAGTGGGATGTAGTTCGCTTTAGATTTGAATTAGAGGTGCGCCTCGCCCAATAGTTACACAAATCGCAAGGCCCTCATAAACGTACATATAACATACTTAGATTTTCGAGATGTGTCGTTTCTTAGCGAATATCATGTCCTTCTCAAAAGTGTAAATAAGTAATTGCTCCAGGCATATATTTTAATTCTATCTTCTTAAATATGGGTGTGCATTTCATGCGACCCAAATCCAAACCCCAAAAAATGTTGAATAGAAATGTGTCGAGGATCCGGGTGCATTTCATGTGACGTGATTCGAAAACATATTTTTAAGCAACTTTCTCTTTCGTAAATCATAATAAATAATAAAAGCGGTAAAGGGATATTAATTTGCACTAAGTACATAACTGTAAAAAGCAGATAGATAAGCCGAACACGACAGTTGAGCGACCGTGCTAGAACCACGGAATTCGGGAATGCCTAATACCTTCTCCCGGGTTAATAGAATTCCTTATCCGGATTTCTGGTTCGCGGACTGTTAAATAGAGTCATTCTTTTCCTCGATTCGGGATTTAACCGGTGACTTGGGACACCATAAATCTCCCAAGTGGCGACTCTGAAATAATTAAATAAATCCCGTCTCGATTGTCCTTTAATTGGAAAAACTCTTTGCACCCTCGCGGGTGCGGTAAAAAAGAGGTGTGACAAGTCCTACCACCCCTGAGGCGAGACGACTGTTATAGCGACTTCGAGGTATATTTGCCTCGTCCGCAAACCGAGGAGTCACTTTCTATTCTTGTTGTTTAGTACTAGCCTTCTGTATTTCAATTCTTGTTAGACATTCTGGAGTTAGAGCTATGCGGTACTTCTTAGCTTGTGATTCATGGGTTTCGGGGTCGTGGATTTATATGTTGGTTTTGAGTATTAAATATGGTGTATGCCGAGTGGCACATTTAAACGTTGTTTATTCCTTTATTTCTGTTTTAAATTGTTTTACTTCCGCAAATTTGATTTTATTCCGCAATTTAGGCTTACTTAGTCGTAAAGACTAGGTGTCGTTACGATGGTTCATAGAGGGAGAACCAGGATCGTGACCTTATTATTCTCATATCTATGATGGCTCTTTCATAAATAATATTTATAACATATTTATATTTAATATAGACAAATAATTATTTTCAATTTTAAAAATAATCTGTAAACGAAATAACGGAGAACATAACTGCTGAACTAGGAATGATCCAATTTAACCAGGGGAGACTCCAAATCCTTATAAACTTCAAAACAAAATGTCAACCCTAAATACTGCCTACTTTCTCCACCAACATTTGAAAGAAACAACCAAATATATTAGAGAATTACAAGTAACAACGTAAAAGATTATCACTTTGAATCAAAAGCCTTATTCCTCTAACTGATTCTACTCTATGCCAGATCTAAAGAAAATGACAATTATTTTAGTGTATGGGCAAGATTTAACATCTAGAATGTTGGAAAAGAGAAATACCGTAACAATGAAATAGACTTCTCATAATTGTGCTTTTCAAGAAAGACCAAGTGTAAGGTATTAAAAAAAAATTCACAAATTTCAATTTATTTTCTCTCATTGTAAACCCGGAGACAACTAAATTTGGGCTCTAAAAATTTGTAAAAGTAGACCTAGAAATCAATAAAAGTTCCAGTAACTGAAAATAAGTTGAGAGACAAATACAATAATTTTAAAAAGGAAATAGAGAAAATTAAGCCATGAAAAATTAGAACTCAATCAAATTCCAGTGATCTCTATAATAGAACCATTCCATAGAGTATATCCCCGATTCATAACAATTTGTAAAAGTAGATTTAGATGAAAATAAGTGGATAATTAAACAAAAATAGAATTTTTAAAAGGAGACAAACCCGGTAGAATCTTTAACCGGGGGAATCGATTAGTGAGAAAAAAGTGTCATGAGACTTTTTAATTTTTAAAGAGGATATAGAAACCTCTAGTAAAATGCCCGTCCATAACCCCGCAGATAAAGTACATTATATAGTTCAGCATTGGCGACTTACCCATTCAGTAACTTTGGCACTGGACGTTCCCAAAATGGAGACTATTGGGTAAATTCAATATAATAGACGTTTGTTGGCATTCCAACCTTCTTTCTTCTTTCGGGATCTATCCGAAAGAGAATCCAATACTTCTTTATCGTGAATATTTGAACTGGTTGTTTGTTGTTCAAGAATTCTTGTGTTCATACCATTCATACATAGTGTTTTGATCTAAGATTTCAATTCTTCCATGTTTCAGCAATAACATATTCTTCCATGGAGCTAAGATCCAAAATATGAAAGAAACAAGCATTTCCACGACTATAGTGGCAACTCTTCTTAAAAAATGTCTGTATGCTTGGCGTCAGTTCGTAGGGTGGCGTTTGTTGCAGGGGACTTTGCTGAAGTGACGCACATTTTTGGTTCTTATATTTAATTAATTAAAATGACACTTTAATAAATAATAAAGGGATTATTTAGTAATTTGACTTTTAGATTATGATTTTTCCGCTTTTAATATATTGTATAACTAGTATTAGTACCCGCGCGATGCGCGGACACAAATCATATCAAATTGTGATATAGATTGTTTGAATTATATGCAAATAACCTTAAAATATATACTTTTCATATGAAAATTATATAACATTAGATATTAATTATGAAGCATGATATGAAATTGTTATTCAAATATCATAGCACACAACTTTTTTTTATTTATAGCAACCTAACCCCTTAATTTTAGTACTTGCATTTCGTTCCGGTGTCAATATTAAAACGTACTAAATAAGTAATGTTGTGATATGTCTTGTTTGAGCACATTATATCATATTATTTTAACGAAATTCTTACTATCACTTCGTTTTTGACTGAAAGTCAAATATATTTTATTCATCACATCGTTTTTACGTAAATTCTTTTTTATTTTTGTTATTTTCTTGTAGTTATTATATTATTTATTATTTAATATTATTAACTGTTATATAAATTTTTATTAGCTCATTAATTAAATTATTATCTTTCTTATTATCCTTTTCATAGACTTTCATAGATATAAGCATTTTATTCTTGAAATTTGGTATATTTTTATGCTTATATCCTCTTATTCCGATTTTTTAATTATTTAAATTTATCAATAATATTTTTAAATATAATTTAATAATTTATTTATTTATTTATTTTTAATTAATTTAAAGTATTAATATCCTCACACTACATTTTTTTATACATTATCTTCCCTATTATGAATTTTAATAGTTTTTATATTAATATTTTACCTACAACCAAAAATAATAGTATCATATTTTATTTTAAATTGTAACTTTGAATTAGTCTAGAAAGTTAATACATAAGTTATTTGATTATTACGTTTCAAATATATCGATTTCTTTTATAATATTTTTTGTATTAAATGCATTTAAATTTAGTTTCCTTTTTAGATTAAAGATACAAATTTAGTTTTTAATTATCATTAGTAAACACCTATAATAGAAATTAATTTTACATTTTTTAAATTTTAATTTAATCATAGAAAAATATTTTCTTAATTATTTGAACACACTATATCTAACTGTTGAAGTAATATTTTTACTATTTTATTCTTTACATGGTATTTTCAAAAATAAAAAATTATTAAATAAAAAATCTCATCTCAAATTCAAATAGTTCTTATCATTCTATGTTGTAAAGTGGACCGCATTTTCAAAATATTATGTTATGCTTTCAAACTTAAACTAATACTCAATTTAGACATTATCATGGAAAAATATTTTTTTAATTGTTTGTATACATTATATATAAATGTTATAGTAATATTTTTATTGTCATGTGAATTTTTATTAGCTTGTTTGAATTTAATATCTATTTCTACTACACTCATTTTAATATAATATAGATAAAAAATTAAAAACTTTCTCATCTCAAATTCAAATCACTTTTATCATCCTATTTTATAATTTGGACCGCATTTTCAAAAAAAAAAATATATATGTTATGCTTTCAAATTTAAATTAACCGCACTCAATTCAAATATTAATTATAGAAAAATATTTCTTACTTATCTGTACATAATAAATATATCTAAATGTCGTAGTAATATTTATGTATAAAATATTCATTTGCATGATTTATCAATATTAATATGACTTTATTATTCTTGTGATTAAAATGTTTTACTGATATTTAATTTGTTTACCTTATCAATAATTTGTATACGTCATGTAAAATCTCAATTTACGTCTTTCTATATTTTTATTTTTTCTATTCTATTTTTTTAATTAATTTTTTACTTTCATATTTCTTGCTAATATAAAAGAAAATCTATGATCGGATATATATATAAATAAATTAATATTTATAAATATTGGATTTGCCTAAGATCTATTTAGATTATGTATAAGATTCATTAAACTACTTCCATCAATTATATTTTTAAATTATTAATATTGTCCCAAAATTGCCAAATGGCTTTATTTTTAGCTTGCCACTTGGCTTAACCGCCATGCCTAAGAGAATATTTATTATTTTCACACTAAATTTTACTTGCAACAAATATTAGTCTAAAGAAGTGGGCCAAGAATAAAAATTTACTCAATTTATATATATATATATATATATATATATCACCAATTTGTTATTATTTTTATACCATCATTTTGATTTACATTATCATTCATAATGAGAATTTTTTCACGCAATCAAAACTTTTCACATATTTTTGTTGTTTCAATATACTGTTTTATTATTTTGTTCATATGGATATTTCATCATTTGTTTATGTTATAACTGTTAGCTCAAATAGTTAAAACACCTAGTTTATTAGAATCATGATATAATATATAATGAATAATCACATCTTGACCCTCATCTTTTTGTGAACGTGCCAATAAAATATCCAAACTTTCAAAAAAAAAATTCATGCTTCAATTGTATTCAACGTGCCAATAAGCATAGTTAAAATTTTATAGCACATATGCTTCAATTTTAATTGTTATTGATATATATTTATTATTTATTAGTTAAGTTACATATACTAAAACAAAAAATACATTTATTTTGAAAATGTTGATCGATATATCTATCTATATAAAAAACAAAGACATGCATGTAATCACAATAGTCATGTGTCACCAAAAATAAAATGATAATAGTCATGCGTATAAGTTAATACACCAAAGAAAAAAAATGCAAACAAACCAATAACACAAATAATTTTTAATTTCTGTAGTGCTCTTCATGAGAATTAATAATGCCAAAATAATAATTCTTGTACATTCATAATATATTTGGTCAATCCTTAAATGAGTAATTTGGTAAAACTCCTTTATATATTTCGGTTATCGTACTTGTTATTTTTTTAACTATTATTTTGCATTTGTGAGATATTTGTATATATTGTATTTATGAAAATCTTAGATTCCCCAGTTACATTTGTGACAAAAGATTAATATAATAATAAGTATAAATAATAATAATAATAATAATAATAATTGTTATTATTATTATTATTATTATTATGAATATATACCTTGGTAACCTAGTAAAACTTCTTTTTGTATTTCAAGTTCTCTATTACACTTGTTCATTTTGTATTTGTGAAATATTTCTATACTTCGTATCTATGGATCTTCAACTTCCTTAGTTACATCTACAACAAAAAAAGAAATGTAATGTTAATTGTAAAGCACAACAAAATAATAATAGTAAAACCAAAAAATTGGGAAAAAAAATAAGTGACGACTTTTAATTTTCTTTAAATTAAAATTAATATAAGTAAAATAAGATTAAAGGAGTCACTTACCTCATTTCGCGTCTGGATCCGTTGAAGTATATTTTCCAGAAACCCATGCCTATAGGGAGGTTGGCGAAATGGCAAATATTACTTACGGAATTCGACATCATATACGTGACAAGGACGGCTATGAAAGCACAAGCATTGGCCGATCACTTAGCTGAAAATCTTGTTGATGACGAATACGAACCTTTGAGGACGTATTTTCCAGACGAAGAGGTATTGCAAATTGAGGGGTTAGAACTAACCAAGGATCCAGGATGGAAGCTCTTCTTCGACGGAGCGGCGAACGCAAAAGGAGTCGGAGTAGGGGTTGTACTCATATCTGAAACAGGACATCATTATCCTGTTACGGCTCAACTGCGTTTTCATTGTACCAATAACATGGCTGAGTACGAGGCATGTATCTTGGGGTTGCGATTAGCGGTAGACATGGATGTACAGGACGTCTTGGTCTTGGGGGACTCGGACCTTCTGGTACATCAGATTCAGGGAGAATGGGAAACCAGAGATTTAAAGCTTATCCCGTATCGTCGGTGCTTGCATGATCTGACCAAGCGCTTTCGATCAGTAGAATTCAGACACATCCCAAGGATGCATAATGAGGTTGCCGACGCGTTGGCTACTTTAGCGTCAATGCTACACCACCCAGACAAGGTTCGTGTCGATCCATTACATATCCAGATCCGGAATCAGCATGCTTATTGTAATGTAATTGAAGAAGAGATGGATGGTGAGCCATGGTTTCATGATGTCAAAGAGTACCTCAGGTTAGGAGTATACCCAGAGCAAGCAACTGGAGATCAAAAGAGGGCTATTCGGCGATTGGCAAACGGATTTTTCCTTAGTGGAGGGGTGCTATACAAAAGAACCCCAGACTTGGGATTGTTGAGATGTATAGATGCAGGTCAAGCCACAACGGTGATGACAGATATACACTCGGGAGTTTGCGGACCACACATGAGCGGATACGTATTGGCGAAGAAGATTCTTCGAGCAGGATATTACTGGCTCACGATGGAGCGTGATTGTATAAGTTTCGTGCGAAGATGCCATCAGTGTCAGATACACGGAGACTTGATTCATTCTCCACCAACTGAATTGCACACAATGTCGGCACCATGGCCGTTTGTTGCATGGGGCATGGATGTTATTGGACCTATAGAGCTTGCGGCTTCCAATGGTCACAGGTTCATTCTGGTAACGATCGATTATTTTACCAAGTGGGTGGAGGCCAAAACATTCAAATCGGTGACCAAGAAGGCGGTGGTGGATTTCGTACACTCCCACATCATCTGCAGGTTTGGAATTCCAAAGATAATCATCACGGATAACGGTGCCAATCTTAACAGTGGATTGATGAAGGAGGTCTGCCAACAGTTCAAGATCACACACCGAAATTCCACACCGTATCGTCCCAAAGCAAATGGCGTGGTTGTGGCAGCAAACAAGAATATAAAGAAGATATTGAGGAAGATGATAGAAGGGTCTAGGCAGTGGCATGAAAAGTTACCATTTGCGCTGTTGGGTTATCGCACTACCGTCCGGACTTCGGTAGGTGCAACTCCTTACTTGTTGGTGTACGGGACTGAAGCAGTAATACCCGCAGAAGTTGAGATTCCGTCCCTCCGAATTGTCGCTGAAGCTGAGATTGATGACGACGAGTGGGTCAAAACCGATTAGAGCAATTGAGCTTGATCGATGAAAAGAGATTGACAGCAGTATGTCACGGCCAATTGTATCAAAAGAGAATGGCGAGAGCATATAACAAGAAGGTACGTCCCAGAAAATTTGAAGTGGGACAGCATGTGCCGAGGAGAGTTCTACCACATCAGGCCGAAGCGAAAGGCAAGTTCGCTCCAAATTGGCAGGGACCATTTGTGGTGACTAGAGTATTATCCAACGGCGCTCTATGTCTGACTGATGTTGAGGGAAGATGCACCGATATGGCTATCAATTCTGATGCAGTCAAGAGATATTATGTGTAATTATTTAATGTATTTGTCAACGTTTGGTTTCGTTTGTGTGTATTTGGCATTTTTCGGAGAATGAAATGACAGAGGCAATTTTTCTACTACCCAAACACTTTAACCTTTGTTTCCCCATTTGAGCCTTAATTATTCTTTCATATACCCTCTTTCGGAATCATCAAGGAAGATGGAGTGGCGATTTAATTTTGAAGTAGTAATTGAAGTCAGGGAGCCCGCCTGGAGAATGGAGTGGCGATTTAATTTTGAAGTAGTAGTTGAAGTCGGGGAGCCCGCCTGGAGAATGGAGTGGCGATTTTATTTTGAAGTAGTAGTTGAAGTCAGGGAGCCCGCCTGGAGAATGGAGTGGCGATTTTATTTTGAAGTAGTAGTTGAAGTCAGGGAGCCCGCCTGAAGAATGGAGTGGCGATTTATTGTTGAAGTTGGTTGGGGAAAGTGGTAGAGCATAACGAAATCCCCAGCGTGAATCCAAGTTCATAATCGAAAGGAAGGCGACAAGGATCAGAAAAGATAGATTCAGATTTCGAAGAAGAATGGTTCGAAGACCACAAAGAAGGAACCAATGGTCGAAGGTCGGCAATCAAGATAGGCCGAGACAACAATCGTCAAAGGATAAGAAGCACGCGAGGAAACATCAGAGCCGACAGGATGGCAAGGAACATGACAAGAGCAAGTTGAAAAGATAGATAAGAATTTGCAATACTGTAACTTAGTTTAGCTTCTTATTTATTTTGTTTTGTTTAGCACGATGTAATAAGGAAATCAATCAAGCAGTGGCAACGGCAGCAACAACAGTAACAGCAAGATCACAACAGTCATGGTAGTCCCAGCTACCAAAACTTCCCGAACTACATTGACCTGATTCCCTTTTAGCCAGGGATATGTAGGAGACCTTCGGAAGCAAAGGTTCGGTCAAACTTTTCCAAAAAAATGCTTCATACGGAGTGCTCAGACGGGCAAAAATCGCTCGTATCCGCTCACTTATCTTTGCACGAAAGCTCTTCATGTTTCCGCGCAAAGAGGGGCAGTTGTGAGCACGTGATTTTTGCCCTACATGAGAATTACTCCCAAAATTTCAAAGTAAAAGAGTTGTTGTGTTTGTTTGCAATATTTGGGGATTATATGTTCTTTTTCTTATTGTTTGCGTTTGTGTGTGCATGTTTATTCGTTAAAATAAGAAAATACCAAAAATATCGCATTTGCATGCATAGGATTTAATTCTACCACTAGGAGTAATTAAGTTATTTTTTTTACCAAATGAAGAATGAAATTCAGAAAATAGTATATTTTTTGCATTTTTCTTTTAGTGTTTAATATCAAAATTGTGATTTAGTTAGTCGGTATTTAAATTGTGTGTAATGATTTGTTATTAAATATATATATATATATATATATATATATATATATATATATATATATATATATATATATATATATATATATATATATATA
This sequence comes from Nicotiana noctiflora, assembly GCA_032618575.1. Classification (NCBI taxonomy): domain Eukaryota; kingdom Viridiplantae; phylum Streptophyta; class Magnoliopsida; order Solanales; family Solanaceae; genus Nicotiana; species Nicotiana noctiflora. Next base: position 43,725 of record JASVEL010011648.1, read on the forward strand.
TATATATATATATATATATATATATATATTACTTAAGATTTTTATGTAATTTAATTTAGAATTTTTAGGTTTGAATTAGGAATTAAAAGAAAAAAGAGAGAGGACAAATACATAACAAAACCTGTCCAAGGCCAAACAAAATCAGCCCAAACATTAGCCCAAATCCTACCCCTTACCAGCCCAAATCAACTCCAAACCCGGTCTGCCCCATACCCGAACCGCCCCATCACCCTCATTGTTTGATCTGAGCCGTTGGATTGTTATTATCCAACGGCCAGGATTAAAAACTCAATTTCAATATACCAAATTAACCCAAACCCCCCCCCCCCCCCAAAACCCTAAATTACACTCACTCTTTATACCTCTTCAAGACCGGCCGCCTCCCGCCGTCACTACCACCGCACGCCGCCGGCCGGAAATCGCCTCCGCCGGCGGCAGTCGTCCAAACCCCTCCATTTTTACACCAAATCTTCATCTCAACCTCCCCATTCCAACCCCGTGCCTAGCTAACCTCGAATCAAAACGGAAATTCTCGAATCTTCAATCGAAGATTCGAGTATAACACTCAACCAAAGCCAAACCGTCCCAAATTGATACCATGCCTTCACCTCATCTCCCTAATCACCAAACCACCTTTGGTTTTGCTCAAATATAACCGGAAACCATCGAACCCCAAAACACATGACCAAGAACCCTAAAAACCGAAAAAGAGATGTAATGTGTCGGATTTCATTAAATTGGGGTCTAATAGACCTTAATTGGATTGTTTTTACTTAAAAAACATTTCAATTAAAGTCTTTTCGACCCCGAATGCGAAGACCCAAGTCGGCCGAACACTTTCTTCTTCAAAGGTATTTGTTTTCTTCTCCGTTTTGTTTAATTATACTCGGCCCTATAGTAGTTCTCAATTGTTGTCGATATCGTTGAGATTCGGATGCCATTTTCATTTCTCTCCTCATCTCTTTGGGACCTTTTATTTGGTCGATCTGTTAGTTGTTGTTCTTTGTTGATAACGTGTAGTTGTTAGTCGAATTCAATTCGTTGTTAATATCGTCAAGTTGTTAGATGTTGGAATTATAAAATGCTGTCCGAAAATTTGTGTGGTCACTGTTTGTCGGATTTTGGTTGTCGATTACACATATCGTAATCGGCTAATCGAATGTTGTCAAAAACGTGTTCGCGTCAATTAGCGTCGTCGAATATTTGTTTGTCATTTTTGCCGAGATTTTCAGAATCATCGTTGGGCTAATTGATTTGTTATCAGTGTTATGTATTGTGGTCGTTTAATTGCATAAGTTGATTAGTTTGAAATACCATACAATGATTAGCACATTTTGATTTGAGTAGGGATGTTTAATTGATCCGAAGCATCACCAAATGAGGCTCTTGAATGGTTGTGACTTTAAGTTAAGAATTTGCTGCTAGCATTAGTATAAGGGGATTAATCAGACATAAGATAGTTTAATACCCTACACAGCCCAGTGGAACCTGCTGTTACAGCAGGACATTCCACCAGGTCCTCACTCAACATTTAAACTAATTAAGCCCACACTTGACAAAACTTAGTGGCTGAAAACACAGGGGTTTAGTGGGCTGGTAGAGAGGGATGGGCAAGGGTTGAGTGGCTTTCTGCTGGCCTGTTTTGGTTATATATAGAGCAGGGGTTGCAGAGAAGGGGGGACGGATTTCCAAGGATCTGAATTTTCTTCTGTTTCTTTTGATAACTTACAAGTCTACCTTTGAAATTTTTCGTTGGATTCCATCTGGTATTCAAAGAAACATACAGACAGAGGCAAAAATACATACACACAGCAACACTGTGTTACTGTTCCATTGGTGCTCGGCTACTGTTTTTGTTGTTATTCAGTTGTTAAAGAGACTACTTGCTTGTTGCTGTTGTTTGTCGAGACTGGTGGTGTTTGGTTTGTTGCTGTTGCTTCTGTTTGTGTTGGTGTTTGTTTTTCTGTTGCTATCTAGGAGTTGAAGTTTCAGTTAACTCTAGAACTGAAGGATAGCTTGCACTTCTCTGTATCTTTTTCTGTTATACACGGGTTCAATCAATAGGCAGAACCTTGGGTGTCTGGTTTGTTGTTTGAAGTCACTTGGGATTCAATCGGTTGGGTGCACAAGTTTTGGGGCATTTCAGAGGCGTAGGGGTTCGTTTGATTGGGAATTCTTTGTTGATTATCTTTGGAGTATTCGAACTTTTTGTCATTGGTTTCTCTTCTTGAAATCTGATTGCTGGGATTATTTGGTTGCTGTTTGGTTACTGCCAATACTGTTGATTGCCACTTTGTTCACTGCTCACTCATCTTTCTTCTTCCGTATTCCAGGTACACATTTCTGTTATTGTAGTTCCTTGGTTCGAAAAGAATGAAGCTTGAAGCTTATGTTTAAAGTCTGTCGAATCATGTAGTCGTCCAAAGTTCTTATGTTTGTTACGTTCTGTTATTCTTTAATTAAGTTTGTATTGCTAGTTTTGGTTATGGAAAAATGTAGCTAGATCAAAGATACACTATCATTAGATATGCACGTAAACCTGAATTAGTCTGTTGTATCTCTATTCAATCTTCTCTACTCATGTGTGTAATCTCCAAATCTGTTAATGTTAGATCTTATGTTAAAAGCAAGATTAGCTAGTGCGTTTAAGCAGAAAAGTCTAAGGTGATTTGAACACCCGTGATGAGTGATATCTTGAACTTGCGAAAATATATGACAGTGGCTTTTTGAGGATTAGATGAATTCAAAGTAGGTTCTTTCCATATAATTGTCCACCATAGACTCAAACCTGCTCATTTAATTAACTAACCGTGTGTTGGCTCGAATTGGTTATAGTTGAGTAGGATTTTGTCACATTATAGGAACTAGTGAGTTATTACTCAACTGAATGACGTAATTAGATTAAAGGAGTCGGGGGTGCATTTCATGTGACCCGACCCCAATTTCGGGCAAGAGTAAATAAAGCGTGTCAGGAACCACAAGCGCATTTCATGTGGTGTGGTTCGTAGCAAGTTTTAAATAATTTGGAATCAACTCCTAAGTAAAACACAGTGGGATGTAGTTCGCTTTAGATTTGAATTAGAGGTGCGCCTCGCCCAATAGTTACACAAATCGCAAGGCCCTCATAAACGTACATATAACATACTTAGATTTTCGAGATGTGTCGTTTCTTAGCGAATATCATGTCCTTCTCAAAAGTGTAAATAAGTAATTGCTCCAGGCATATATTTTAATTCTATCTTCTTAAATATGGGTGTGCATTTCATGCGACCCAAATCCAAACCCCAAAAAATGTTGAATAGAAATGTGTCGAGGATCCGGGTGCATTTCATGTGACGTGATTCGAAAACATATTTTTAAGCAACTTTCTCTTTCGTAAATCATAATAAATAATAAAAGCGGTAAAGGGATATTAATTTGCACTAAGTACATAACTGTAAAAAGCAGATAAATAAGCCGAACACGACAGTTGAGCGACCGTGCTAGAACCACGGAATTCGGGAATGCCTAATACCTTCTCCCGGGTTAATAGAATTCCTTATCCGGATTTCCGGTTCGCGGACTGTTAAATAGAGTCATTCTTTTCCTCGATTCGGGATTTAACCGGTGACTTGGGACACCATAAATCTCCCAAGTGGCGACTCTGAAATAATTAAATAAATCCCGTCTCGATTGTCCTTTAATTGGAAAAACTCTTTGCACCCTCGCGGGTGCGGTAAAAAAGAGGTGTGACAAGTCCTACCACCCCTGAGGCGAGACGACTGTTATAGCGACTTCGAGGTATATTTGCCTCGTCCGCAAACCGAGGAGTCACTTTCTATTCTTGTTGTTTAGTACTAGCCTTCTGTATTTCAATTCTTGTTAGACATTCTGGAGTTAGAGCTATGCGGTACTTCTTAGCTTGTGATTCATGGGTTTCGGGGTCGTGGATTTATATGTTGGTTTTGAGTATTAAATATGGTGTATGCCGAGTGGCACATTTAAACGTTGTTTATTCCTTTATTTCTGTTTTAAATTGTTTTACTTCCGCAAATTTGATTTTATTCCGCAATTTAGGCTTACTTAGTCGTAAAGACTAGGTGTCGTTACGATGGTTCATAGAGGGAGAACCAGGATCGTGACCTTATTATTCTCATATCTATGATGGCTCTTTCATAAATAATATTTATAACATATTTATATTTAATATAGACAAATAATTATTTTCAATTTTAAAAATAATCTGTAAACGAAATAACGGAGAACATAACTGCTGAACTAGGAATGATCCAATTTAACCAGGGGAGACTCCAAATCCTTATAAACTTCAAAACAAAATGTCAACCCTAAATACTGCCTACTTTCTCCACCAACATTTGAAAGAAACAACCAAATATATTAGAGAATTACAAGTAACAACGTAAAAGATTATCACTTTGAATCAAAAGCCTTATTCCTCTAACTGATTCTACTCTATGCCAGATCTAAAGAAAATGACAATTATTTTAGTGTATGGGCAAGATTTAACATCTAGAATGTTGGAAAAGAGAAATACCGTAACAATGAAATAGACTTCTCATAATTGTGCTTTTCAAGAAAGACCAAGTGTAAGGTATTAAAAAAAAATTCACAAATTTCAATTTATTTTCTCTCATTGTAAACCCGGAGACAACTAAATTTGGGCTCTAAAAATTTGTAAAAGTAGACCTAGAAATCAATAAAAGTTCCAGTAACTGAAAATAAGTTGAGAGACAAATACAATAATTTTAAAAAGGAAATAGAGAAAATTAAGCCATGAAAAATTAGAACTCAATCAAATTCCAGTGATCTCTATAATAGAACCATTCCATAGAGTATATCCCCGATTCATAACAATTTGTAAAAGTAGATTTAGATGAAAATAAGTGGATAATTAAACAAAAATAGAATTTTTAAAAGGAGACAAACCCGGTAGAATCTTTAACCGGGGGAATCGATTAGTGAGAAAAAAGTGTCATGAGACTTTTTAATTTTTAAAGAGGATATAGAAACCTCTAGTAAAATGCCCGTCCATAACCCCGCAGATAAAGTACATTATATAGTTCAGCATTGGCGACTTACCCATTCAGTAACTTTGGCACTGGACGTTCCCAAAATGGAGACTATTGGGTAAATTCAATATAATAGACGTTTGTTGGCATTCCAACCTTCTTTCTTCTTTCGGGATCTATCCGAAAGAGAATCCAATACTTCTTTGTCGTGAATATTTGAACTGGTTGTTTGTTGTTCAAGAATTCTTGTGTTCATACCATTCATACATAGTGTTTTGATCTAAGATTTCAATTCTTTCATGTTTCAGCAATAACATATTCTTCCATGGAGCTAAGATCCAAAATATGAAAGAAACAAGCATTTCCACGACTATAGTGGCAACTCTTCTTAAAAAATGTCTGTATGCTTGGCGTCAGTTCGTAGGGTGGCGTTTGTTGCAGGGGACTTTGCTGAAGTGACGCACATTTTTGGTTCTTATATTTAATTAATTAAAATGACACTTTAATAAATAATAAAGGGATTATTTAGTAATTTGACTTTTAGATTATGATTTTTCCGCTTTTAATATATTGTATAACTAGTATTAGTACCCGCGCGATGCGCGGACACAAATCATATCAAATTGTGATATAGATTGTTTGAATTATATGCAAATAACCTTAAAATATATACTTTTCATATGAAAATTATATAACATTAGATATTAATTATGAAGCATGATATGAAATTGTTATTCAAATATCATAGCACACAACTTTTTTTTATTTATAGCAACCTAACCCCTTAATTTTAGTACTTGCATTTCGTTCCGGTGTCAATATTAAAACGTACTAAATAAGTAATGTTGTGATATGTCTTGTTTGAGCACATTATATCATATTATTTTAACGAAATTCTTACTATCACTTCGTTTTTGACTGAAAGTCAAATATATTTTATTCATCACATCGTTTTTACGTAAATTCTTTTTTATTTTTGTTATTTTCTTGTAGTTATTATATTATTTATTATTTAATATTATTAACTGTTATATAAATTTTTATTAGCTCATTAATTAAATTATTATCTTTCTTATTATCCTTTTCATAGACTTTCATAGATATAAGCATTTTATTCTTGAAATTTGGTATATTTTTATGCTTATATCCTCTTATTCCGATTTTTTAATTATTTAAATTTATCAATAATATTTTTAAATATAATTTAATAATTTATTTATTTATTTATTTTTAATTAATTTAAAGTATTAATATCCTCACACTACATTTTTTTATACATCTCTTCCCTATTATGAATTTTAATAGTTTTTATATTAATATTTTACCTACAACCAAAAATAATAGTATCATATTTTATTTTAAATTGTAACTTTGAATTAGTCTAGAAAGTTAATACATAAGTTATTTGATTATTACGTTTCAAATATATCGATTTCTTTTATAATATTTTTTGTATTAAATGCATTTAAATTTAGTTTCCTTTTTAGATTAAAGATACAAATTTAGTTTTTAATTATCATTAGTAAACACCTATAATAGAAATTAATTTTACATTTTTTAAATTTTAATTTAATCATAGAAAAATATTTTCTTAATTATTTGAACACACTATATCTAACTGTTGAAGTAATATTTTTACTATTTTATTCTTTACATGGTATTTTCAAAAATAAAAAATTATTAAATAAAAAATCTCATCTCAAATTCAAATAGTTCTTATCATTCTATGTTGTAAAGTGGACCGCATTTTCAAAATATTATGTTATGCTTTCAAACTTAAACTAATACTCAATTTAGACATTAATCATGGAAAAATATTTTTTTAATTGTTTGTATACATTATATATAAATGTTATAGTAATATTTTTACTGTCATGTGAATTTTTATTAGCTTGTTTGAATTTAATATCTATTTCTACTACACTCATTTTAATATAATATAGATAAAAAATTAAAAACTTTCTCATCTCAAATTCAAATCACTTTTATCATCCTATTTTCTAATTTGGACCGCATTTTCAAAAAAAAAAAAAAATGTTATGCTTTCAAATTTAAATTAACCGCACTCAATTCAAATATTAATTATAGAAAAATATTTCTTACTTATCTGTACATAATAAATATATCTAAATGTCGTAGTAATATTTATGTATAAAATATTCATTTGCATGATTTATCAATATTAATATGACTTTATTATTCTTGTGATTAAAATGTTTTACTGATATTTAATTTGTTTACCTTATCAATAATTTGTATACGTCATGTAAAATCTCAATTTACGTCTTTCTATATTTTTATTTTTTCTATTCTATTTTTTTAATTAATTTTTTACTTTCATATTTCTTGCTAATATAAAAGAAAATCTATGGTCGGATATATATATAAATAAATTAATATTTATAAATATTGGATTTGCCTAAGATCTATTTAGATTATGTATAAGATTCATTAAACTACTTCCATCAATTATATTTTTAAATTATTAATATTGTCCCAAAATTGCCAAGTGGCTTTATTTTTAGCTTGCCACTTGGCTTAACCGCCATGCCTAAGAGAATATTTATTATTTTCACACTAAATTTTACTTGCAACAAATATTAGTCTAAAGAAGTGGGCCAAGAATAAAAATTTACTCAATTTATATATATATATATATATATATATATCACCAATTTGTTATTATTTTTATACCATCATTTTGATTTACATTATCATTCATAATGAGAATTTTTTCACGCAATCAAAACTTTTCACATATTTTTGTTGTTTCAATATACTGTTTTATTATTTTGTTTATATGGATATTTCATCATTTGTTTATGTTATAACTGTTAGCTCAAATAGTTAAAACACCTAGTTTATTAGAATCATGATATAATATATAATGAATAATCACATCTTGACCCTCATCTTTTTGTGAACGTGCCAATAAAATATCCAAACTTTCAAAAAAAAATTCATGCTTCAATTGTATTCAACGTGCCAATAAGCATAGTTAAAATTTTATAGCACATATGCTTCAATTTTAATTGTTATTGATATATATTTATTATTTATTAGTTAAGTTACATATACTAAAACAAAAAATACATTTATTTTGAAAATGTTGATCGATATATCTATCTATATTAAAAACAAAGACATGCATGTAATCACAATAGTCATGTGTCACCAAAAATAAAATGATAATAGTCATGCGTATAAGTTAATACACCAAAGGAAAAAAATGCAAACAAACCAATAACACAAATAATTTTTAATTTCTGTAGTGCTCTTCATGAGAATTAATAATGCCAAAATAATAATTCTTGTACATTCATAATATATTTGGTCAATCCTTAAATGAGTAATTTGGTAAAACTCCTTTATATATTTCGGTTATCGTACTTGTTATTTTTTTAACTATTATTTTGCATTTGTGAGATATTTGTATATATTGTATTTATGAAAATCTTAGATTCCCCAGTTACATTTGTGACAAAAGATTAATATAATAATAAGTATAAATAATAATAATAATAATAATAATAATTGTTATTATTATTATTATTATTATTATTATTATTATGAATATATACCTTGGTAACCTAGTAAAACTTCTTTTTGTATTTCAAGTTCTCTATTACACTTGTTCATTTTGTATTTGTGAAATATTTCTATACTTCATATCTATGGATCTTCAACTTCCTTAGTTACATCTACAACAAAAAAAGAAATGTAATGTTAATTGTAAAGCACAACAAAATAATAATAGTAAAACCAAAAAATTGGGAAAAAAGATAAAGGAGTCATTCAAAATTTTTATTTGTTAATGTAACTTATGAGTAAGTAGCATATTGGGATGATTGAATATTTTTAAAAACTATAAGTAATGGAATTTGCTAGAAAAGAGGCGACAATATTGGGATGATTGAATATTTTTGGGCCGAAAAATCTGTATATTAAAATATTTATTTATGGCATCTTAATAAATTTAGTTTCTATGTGTCAATTAAATATGTTGCCAATTGGCATTCTAATAGTTTGACACTTGGCTTATATTTAAGGCAAACTTCTTTGCTTTAATATATATATAGATATAGATATTATAGATTGTAGATAAGATAATTGAAACAATAGTCTTTTTTTATTAAAAAATAAACCTACGCGATTAATACGTATTACGTACTTCGAACACTTGAGGTTGCATTCCCTACAATATTAGTTTCCTGCTTTTGAATTAGTTGTGTTGCTAAAATTTATTATATTTCTTTAAAAGAAGGCCAAAGACTCCTAACCCTAAAAGTAGTCCTTAGTGGTTAAAAAAAGAGTCCTGAGTTTTTTTTTCAAAAAAAAAAAAAAAATGGCTTAAACTTTTCCAAACCTTAGTTTTTTGTTAATAAATTCGTTATGTTACATCATTTGAGAGAGGATTTACGCAAGATATTTAATATTAGGACTTTGTTTACATGCTTCAAATAAGGAAGGATGTACTGTATTAATATAATTTATTTAAAACTCCTAAATATTATGGGGAAAATTTAAAATGACGATTTTGTCTAATATAAATTTATTATAAGGGGTAAAAAGGCGAACGATATTTCGTTAAGGATCTTCGTACTTTTAATATAGTATAGATAATATAATATTTGTGTGACTATAAAAAATTATCATTAAATATAAAATTTGAAGTGTAAATATTTCAAATTAAAAAAAAAAAAGAAACTAGCGTGACATAAACTAAAAAGGTTTCTTTTAAGCATTACTCCGGATTTTACATAAGAGTAAACCGGCCAGGCAAATAAGGATGCCTTCCCTTTTGTGAGTTTCACATTTGGTTACTCGAGTGATAAACCAACTAATTACTGGTCATACTTAATGTTTGTGTTTATACACAACATTATCTTTTGTGCTAACAATGTTAGAGTGCCTAATTAGAACAAATTTCATGTAGTATGAGTGCCTAATAAGAACACACATAAAATTTTGGTGTCTAAATAAAAAATTATGTTAATTTTAAATAAGTCGGTATGTGATTAGTGTGATCCATATAGTTATTTATGGCACAAAAGCTCGAATTTCCACGCAGTTAAAACACAACCAAAATAAGATTACGTTTGTAATTTTTAGACCATGATTCTCGACGCAATTTAGATGAAAGTTATGTTTCCACAAATTTAATTATTTACTTGGAAATTTAGACGAAAGTTGTTTCTTTCATTGGATACGTGTGAATGGACGGCATGAAGCATGGGTCCGGTATTTGTGCACTATAAGTAAGAAACCAATGGTTATCTTAAACAGACAACTCTGGCTTGGTTAGTAATACTTAATTGTATTTTTTTTTTGTTTCCTATTCGATATTTATATTGGAGTGCGATTAAATTCGAATTCGTGCCAGAAAATTCCATATTGGAGGTAAATCGCTCCCTAACAAAGGCGATTTCATAGGCTCGAACTCCATACTAATACTTAATTGCATTCGTATAAACTGTTACAAGAAAACGGAAATTTTTGTTTAAGAGAAGAAGCCAACTTTAGAAATGACCAAGGAGCAAGTCAATTTAAAACAAAAAAAAAATAAGTAGCTAATACTGTAATTAAAAGAGGAATATTCATACAATCAATTATTATGCATAAAAAGTGGCAAATTTCGTGACAAAAATTGAAAGGTAGAAACTCAATGGTGGAGTTGTTATCGTACATTTTGGAAGTGAGATAAGTTTGGAATTTTCCCAATTCTTTCCCTTCACCCTTTTTCTAGCTTACGCCTTCCAAATCCAAACCTGCAAAGGAAAGGGAATTTCCAAATGCAAATGGTAACCATGCTGAAGAAAGAGAGATTAAAATGATTTTTCTTTTCTAACTTGTGGTTGCCCAGTAGACAAAATCCTTCCATCTTTTCACATTTGAATGTGGACCATTGTTCTTAATAAGTACAACAATACCAACCTAGTAGATTTTCAGTAACGGGGTCGAAGGAGGATAAAATATACGACTATTTTACCTTTATCCCGAAGGGATAGAAACGTTATTTTCGTTAATTAAAGACAATAGATCCAACAGAAATCAGAAAAATAGTATTAGCATCATAAAAGACATCAAATAAATAGAAAGGCCAAAACAGTATGAAATACAAACAAAAAATGCTAGTAGTCATCTTTCTTATTAATGGTGGTGACGGTGAACCCATGCTAATCCCAAAAAAATTGGTTTATTATATACATAATTTCCTTAATATCTACAAAAGTACTTGCTGGCTCCCATGATAAAAAATGGGTAATTGCACTAGTCTTTTCTTTGTTTCTTTCGATCAATTAGTCTAGGGTCTTAATTTTATTTTTTGTTATTTTTTCTCCTCTCTTTTATTATTTTACATGTTGGGATCAATCAGAGTATTATATTTTTTTATTTTTTAATCCTTACTATCTAATTCCCCTGATTTCAATTCGCGCAACACCCAAAACTTGCGTCTCTATGTTGCAATCTTGCAAGCATATTTATCTTTGAATTAAATGGTGCACCCATCCTTTCAAATTTCTAGATTCGCCTCTGCTAGTAGTCCTAGAAAAGACACAATCAACCTAATTGGCCCAACAAGGAGAAATACTCGACTACCCCCTAACTTACAATCCTAATGCTCCACATCCATACCTTCCAATCAAGGACTTTATCCTCGAAAATATAAATCTGCGCCATGTCCCGCCTGATCACCTTACCCCAATACTTCTTATGTCACCCTCTACCTCTTCTCGTGCTTGCTAGAACCAACCGCTCACTCCTCCTAACCTGGGCATCTAGGCTCCTCCTCCGCACATGCCAGAACCATCTAGGCTCCTCATCCTCCATCTTGTTTTCCAAGGGATGTTATTAATTTGTTAAATAAATAAAACAATAATCTTTTTGAAAACAGAAACAGAAAGCTAGTATAAATAAATTCTGAAAATAGTATTTGAACTTCGAATAAATTTTAAAAACAGTATAAGTGATAGACTTTGCGAAAATACTGATAGACCACATGAGATAAGTGATTGTAGGGACTTCGAGGTCGAGGAGGTCACGAAGGCAATGCGTAATATAAGGAGGGGCAGAGCAACCGGACCAGATAAAATTCTGGTTGAACTTTGGAGGGGTGTGGGCGAAGCAGGCTTGGATGGCTTACTGGATTGTTTAATGTTATATTCAAGACTAATAGGATGCCTGAAGAGTGGAGGTGGAGTACAATGATTCCATTGTATAAGAACAAAGGTGATACCAGATCTGTAACAATTATAGGGGTATCAAATTATTGAGCCATACCATGAAAGTCTGGAGAGAGTAGTAGAAATGAGAGTACGAAGGACGGTGTCTATTTCAGACAACCAATTCGGGTTCATGCCAGGGCGATCTACCACAGAAGTTATCCACCTTGCCAGGAGGATAGTGGAATAGTACATGGATAAGAAGAAAGATCTGCACATGGTATTTATCGATCTAGAGAAAGCGTACGACAAGGTTCCTAGGGAGGTCTTATGGAGATGCTTAGAGGTTAAAGGGGTCCTAGTTGCCTACATTAGGGCGATTAGAGACATAGATGATGGAGCTAAGATTCGGGTTAGGATGGTAGGAGGCGACTCCGAGCATTTTCCAGTTGTTACGGGGTTGCACCAAGGTTCTGCGTTTAGCCCTTTACTATTTGCTCTGGTGATGGATGCCATAACGCATAATATTCAAGGAGAGAGGTGCCATGGTGTATGTTTTTTGTTGATGATATAGTCCTAATTGATGAGACAAGATGCAGCGTCAACGAGAGACTAAAGGTTTGGAGACAAGCCCTTGAGTCTAAAGGTTTCAGGTTGAGCAAGACGAAGACGGAATATCTCGAGTGCAAGTTTGGGCTCGAGCCGACGGATGCGGGAGTAGAAGTGAGGCTGGACTCCCAACTCATCACGCAGAGGGGTAGTTTCAAGTACCTTGGGTCAGTTATTCAGGGGACCGGAGAGATCGACGAGGATGTCACACACCGTATAAGGGTAAGGTGAATGAAGTGTAGGTTAGCAACGGGAGTCTTGTGTAACAAGAAAGTGCCACCATTACTCAAAGGTAAGTTTTATCGAGTAGTAGTTAGACCGGCCATGTTGTATGGAACTGAGTGTTGGCCGGTTAAGAACTCTCACATCTAGAAGATGCAAGTTGCAGAGATGAGGATGTTGACGTGGATGTGTGGGTGTTAGACCTAACCCACAACAACCGATGGCAATCGACAACTTAGTAAGCTCCGCCACATACACTTCGCCCCTTGCGGTGCTACTAGCATGTTGCTTTGCCGTTCCATTGCTAAAAGCCATCAGCCGCCATGAGTGATGTAAGGATGGATAAGATTAGGAATGAAGTTATTCGAGAGTGGGTGGGTGTGGAGCCCATGGAGAACAAGATGCGAGAAGCAAGACTCTGGTGGTTCAGGCACATTTAGAGGACGAGCACTGATGCACCGGAGGAGTTGTGAGCGACTGGTGGTGCTGGACACGAGGAGAGGTAGAGGGAGACCTAAGAAGTATAGGAGAGAGGTGATCAGGTAGGACATGACGCGACTTAGGATTACTGAGTACATGGCCCTTGACAGGGAATTGTGGAGGTCGAGCATTAAGGTTTTCGGTTAGGTTAGGTTAGGTGGGAAGTTGAGAATATTTCTACAGCACGCTTGAGTAAGACTAGGCAGTTAGTATTGATGGAGGGCTTTATATTATAGATATTAGCATACTTTCCTCTTTCTCATATTTCTTATATTCCTTATATTGTTGTCATTTTATTTAAGTTATTTTATTGATGTTATGTATTTTATGTTATTTATTATGAGTTTAGTGCTATTACTAATATATCGCCACTTTTTTTTGTCTCTTGTTTTCTTCTTGAGCCGAGGGTCACCAGAAAACAGCCTCTCTGCCCCTCGGGGTAGGGGTAAGGTCTGCGTACATATTACTCTCCCCAGACCCCATTTGTGGGAATACACTGGGTTGTTGTTGTTGTTGTTGTTGTTGTTGTTGTTGTTGTTGTTGTTGTTGTTGTTGTTGTTGTTATTATTGTTGTTGTTGTTGTTGTATAGGAATAAATCGAGCCCACTAAATACATATTGTGTCATTAAGAAAATTATTTCCCTCAAGTACCGAGGTTCTGGAATATATCCTCGCAGGATAGAACGATTTAACTCACCGGAGTGTTGGTAACAAAAACGTCGATGAACAACGAACCACTCGAAGGTAGTAAAACACACTGAATTTTTGTGCAGAAGAAGAAGAAGATTATCAGAAAATTTCGTAAGTGAAGCCAAGTCACGACGACAACGACAACGACGCGAGGCTTGCCTTCTTCTTAACTCTTTAAGAGCTAAAAGATGAGTTTCTCTATATATACACTAAGATTTTCTTTCCTTCTACCAATGAAGGACAAAATGCATTAGTAAAAATAAACTCATTCAAAATTTCATTTCCCCCTATTTCTTTTCCCACCATGTTCCATTCACACCTCTTTTGTTATTAATAAATAATGACAAAACCCAACAAGGGAGCCATGCCCAACTTCTTTCGAATATCCTAATCTTATCCATCCTAATGTGTCCGCACATCTATTTCAACATCCTCATTTCTGCTTCTTTCTTCTTTTGGATATGTGAAATCTTGACTAGTCAACACTGAGCCCCATACAACATGGTTGATCTAACCACTGCTCTATAGGACTTACATTAAGTTTCACTGTCACATTCTTGTCACACGGGACTCCAGACGCTAACCTCCATTTCATTCACCCCACCCTAATACGGTACGTGACCTCTCCGTCAATATCTCCATCTCCCGGTATAATTAATCCTAGGTACTTGAAACTCTCTCTCTTTGGAATGACTTGTGAGTCAACCCTCACTACTTCCACGTATTTTGTTTGTGTTTTATACTGTTTTGGCCTTTCCATTGTTCTTAATAAGTATGAGTTTATAATCTAGAAAAAATAGTAAACAAGTTGTTACAATGATTAAACTAATTTAAATAGGTCCCAACATGCCATCACAAGCCTTTAATGACAAGATATTCTCGTTTTTTGATTGTATGTAGAGACATCAACCAGCAATTAAGCCCAAGTTCTTACTCAAGGCACTAGTGAAGAATTCCGAAACAAGTTGTTATTAGCGTTTAGCCAGTATATTAAAGGGTATTAGCATTTAGCCACTTTTTTTTGCAGAAAAATATTTGAATAAAAATACTCACAGCTGAAACATGGAAAACTACACAAAGGACTATGAACATTTTAAAATTCAAACTCCAAGAATTATTGTGATGATATTTGATTTTTGTTTCGTGTTTTACGATACCAATATCGATACTATATTACTTTTCTTTGTTGTTATCTTCAATTTAATTTCTTACTATTTGTTTTGCTATCACTTGTTATTAGAGCCTCATTCACCGTAATTCCGATTACATGTCAAACTCTAGTACTTGTTACTGAGAAATCTCCAAATTTCAATAGTCATTGTAAGATTTTTTTTTTCTATGTTCTAGTTGGGGGTATTTTTGTCAAAATATTATTTAATGTCAAAAGAGTATTTTTTTCTCATTACATTTTAAATAGTGGCTAAAAACTCACGACAGACCCTCAAAATGATCATTCTAGCTAATTCCTTTTTTCTATTAAAAAGGCTCCAGACCTGAATCGATTCTGAATGGAGTCCAATTACAGTCGTTGGGACTGATTTTGTAAAAGTGGCCGCTCCTTGCAAAGCTTTGCAAAAAGTGGCTGCACCTTAAAGAGCAATGTGAAAAGGAGCTATTTGTAAGAATCCGAATTCAATACAAGGCCGGCTTGAAAATTGGGCTTAATCCATCACAACTAATTAACCCATGTCAGTGTAGGTCCAGTCCAGTTTAGAGCAGCGTCATCGGGAGCGACTAAACCAATGAAATTCGGACATGTGGCCCATCTCCGATGCCAAATGCAAAGACCCTCAGCTGAAGACTCTTTTTATCATTTGTATCTGAATCTGAATCTGTAGCTGATTGTAAACATGGCGAATTGGACGAGGAAGTTCCTTTTAGCTACCGTCTTAGCTGTATTATGTTTCTCGTGGACCATCGCTGCCGGCACCGACGGGCCATTCATCGTCGCACACAAGAAGGCGTCTCTTACTCGCCTCAAATCCGGCGTCGAACGTCTCTCCGTCTCCATCGACATCTACAATCAAGGATCTGCGTATGTCTTCCGTCCCTCTCTTTTTTTTTGTTTATTTTCTTGTCAGATCAGTACTTCCTCGTTTTAGCTGTTCTTTCATTGATTTTTTGCTAAATAAATATGCATGTCTATTAATTGCTTTCCTTGAAGATTCTGTTGTTAGGATCCGCGCGTTGGTTGGGTAAATAGTTATGTTATGCATAATTTTGTTTTATTTAATCTGAGCTCGTATATTGTTTCCATAATAGGAAAAGGATTAGATAGATAATCCAGAGTAGTTAGCATTGATTATACTAATAAGAGGCGTATTTATTGAGTCAAAGCTAATAAATAAGTACAACAATAGTTTGCTCAATTGGTAAGGAATTTTTTTATATGATGCATGCTAGTGTAATCTCAGTCTTCTTTTGTCTCATTTCCAAATAGGAATGCGATTTCTCTCGATCTGGTTGTTTTGTTGGGTTACTAAATGTAATCAGTTTATCTTTTTCTTGTTTTTTTCTTTTTCTATCCTTGTTGCCTAATTGGGAATCGCAACTTCAGATCAGGAAATCGGATTCCTTTCTTATTGAAATCCCTATTAGATCTTTTATTGTTTTCCTTTTATTTATGTTTTGATCGGAAAAATTTTCTATTGCTTCTTGAAGGTGAAGCATCCGTGGAATATGAGCAAATAAACTACAAATGAAGAGATTTTCCGTTTTGACTTTACCTCCCTTCCTCAATAATTAAACATTATATTTCTACATCGCCAGGGATAGAAAGTGTGAAAGATATAAACACACTTTACATTAGCTTTCATCTTTAATTTTGTGTCTATTATCATCCTATATTTGCAGTTTAGAATAGTTGTTTATCTATCATCTATGGTTGTAGTAAGATCCTTCTTAACGCTTGAGATTGGAATTCTTGTCTGATGCCACTGACTTGTCACCAGCAGGTAACAGTTGAGTAAACTTTATAATGCTTGATAAACTAACACCTAGATGAATTAAATGAAGGGTTAAACGTTATTGTTCCTGGCTTTGATTGATAATAGGAGGCTGATAGTTTGGACTCTAAAATTATTGTGTGTACAATGTTCAACATGATTCAACCATCCAGAGGGGTGCTGAAGATTGATTTTGGTCAAAATAGTGTTTTCCTTTTGACTAATACGGTGTTCTTACTTTCTTTTCACATTGTTAGCAATCTCTCGGTACATCAGCATTATTCAACCCTTGTGCTCATTCCTGAACTGTCTGTGGGATAGACTTGGTACATCAGCATTATTCAACCCTTGTGCTCATTCCTGAACTGTCTGTGGGATAGACTTGGCTTCAATTTGGTGAAAAGTTGAGGAATCTAAGGATTCACAAACTTTTTAGAACTAATTCCCTTGGCTTCAATTTGCTGAAAAGTTAGGAATCTAAGAATTCACAAACTTTTTAGAAATGACTTGCATGATTCTCTTTATCCTTTCTTGTGCAACTGACTTCACTCTAAATTGTTCCCATAGATCTACCTCTAGATATCTGTCATATGCTATCTGTATAATCATTTACCAATGATGTGCCTTTCACATTAGCTTTTTTATTCAGGACGGCATATGATGTGAGTCTTTATGATGACAACTGGTCTCAAGATGTATTTACCATTGTCGCTGGCAACACATCCATGTCATGGGAAAGGCTGGACGCGTGAGTCCTCATATTATTGGTGGCATCTAACAATTTGATTTCCTTATCTTGTCTCTTTCTCATTTTGGTTTGCCTGTCTGATGTCAGTGGGACCGCTCTCTCCCATTCATTTGAGTTGGAGGCTACAAAGAAAACAGTGTTTTATGGTGCACCAGCGGTTATAACATTCCGCATTCCCACAAAGGCTGCTCTACAGGTTTCATATTCTTGCTTGTATGGTTCTACTTCGTATGCTTGATATGGACGACATTGATCTATAATGTTTTTGTTTTAGGAGGCATACTCAACTCCAATCCTCCCACTTGACATACTAGCTGATAGGCCTCCAGAGAAGAAGTTCGACTGGGTAAGCTTGAAAAATATTAGCTGGCTGCACAACTACATCACAGATATTCTGTTAATTGTATTTGCTAAGAGAATTTCCTTTCTTTTGCATGGATTGTCCAAAACTCTTGGTGAATATTCACAGGCAAAGGTATGACATCTTCCTGTAATAGCGTTAGATTTGATAATGCTTACTGTGACATAAGATTATGTACAGAAAGTGGAGAATTCAACAAGTTTCTAGGTTATCAATCATTATCTGATATAGAAAAAACATATCTGAAGTTAGAGAGAATGAGAACTACATGCATTGATAATTTATCCTATTTGATCTCTCTCTGAGAGCACCCCTAAGTTAGACGTGTTGTTAAATTTAGAATTTCAAGCAGTATGGTTTTTCAATGAATATGATGTGCTTTGTGCAAATATTTGAAAGTTATGAGAATAAGGGCCTCATTTTTATCTCCCCGTGTTTACAGAGGTTGATGGCAAAATATGGCTCCTTGGTTTCTGTGATCTCAATTGTGGTTCTATTTGTCTACCTGATCGCGAGCCCTTCAAAGTCCGCAAGCAAAAAGAAACGCTGAATACAAATTAGATGTCTTGGTCATTATTCCGGCAAGAATCAGTTGGAACCTTCAGGATTTATCTTGTGTTCCTCGTTAGTCAAACATCAGTTTATTTACCAGTTTTAACTTTTACACTTTGTAGCAACATCCAAGCAGGTAATTAGACTGAGATGTTAATCTTCGGCAGATCTCTAAGCTAAGATTTTCACTTTTAGTAGAATTTTGTAATGGGTTACTTGAATACCTAAGTTTTGTTTTTGAGCTTTCCTGTTTGTGATTGGCATGCTTCTTGTGAGCATCAACGATGTTCATTTTCTTACACTTTCATCTTTGCCTTTCCATTTTATGTGCTAAGTATTTTCTTAGTCAGATGATGGATCAATAAGAATTCTTTAGCTGACAAAGACAACCAGGTTTAATTAAGGTTTTAATCATTTCAGGATGCTTGTAATATTATAGTCAACCAGTATTGACCCTTGTGCACGGGTTTCTTTGGAAATATTATGTCTTCGTGAAAGCATATTTCTTTATTTTGAACGTCTTTAAAATATGCTACGGAGACGTAATGTACATCAACTTATGAAACTGCAAAGCACTCTAAATTTCTATAGAATAATTGCTTTGACTCTGCTCGCAAAAAGTCCCACTTTTGCTTAAGTATGACACGAGGATGCAAAGCTATATAGAGAGTTTCGCTAAGCCCTATAAAAGAACATATGTTAGTGCATCCTGGTGAATTTTATATGACATTTAAAAGAATCCAAAAATTAACCGAATTGTACCGATACTGAAGAGAAACCGACATGATTGGGACGACTTCGAAAAATTTAATTTTGGTTATACATAATAGAATAACTGAAAAATTAGTATGGTGTAAATTTATAAAATAACCGACCGAACCGAACCATTAACTTAAGCATATGGTATCATAAAGTTTAAATACAGAAGGTGTAAACATAAGACACTTTTTCTTAATATTTACACAACACTCATAAAGTTAAGGACATTGTCTCCTTAACATTTACACCGCACATATGAAGTTAAAGATACCAAGTCTTTAATATTTATATTGCACATATGAAGTTAAGGACATGATGTCTTAAAATTTAACAACAGAAGATGCAAATACAGGACACTTCGCTCTTAATATTTATACATCATTCATGAAGTTAAGGATGTCCTTAATATTTACACATCACACATGTCTAGCACAAGGGTATTTTTGTCCGGACGGGTAAAAACTTATTAAGCACTCGCTAAAGAGTTAATACATTTTAAAAAGTGGCTAAGAGTAAAGACATCTTTAATTAGTGGTTGACTATGCACTTCCCCCATTGCCCAACAGCCTTTGCAGACCACAATATTGTGTAACTCATATTTATTTTAGGTATTTTTACCTCTTGTAGCAAAGGTTGATACCTTATTTATTTAAATAAATATCCTTTAAAAAAATTATATTTCATAGCTACCTTTTGATTTTTATAGCCAAATATATGTTTATGGTCACCTTCGACCCGTAAGCCATAAAATACGCTTTGTATTATTTTTATCTCTCGTTCTTTCAAATTTTTCTCCACCTTCTCTCTCTTAACGCCAGTCTTTCTCCATGAATACAGCCATGATTCTCCACTGGTCATCTCCATTGTCAAACAAAATTTTCATTGTTAATGGCCTCGGGACTCTGAATCAATATCGAAATCAAGCCATACAAAGAAAAATGAAAGTTCGAAATCTGCTATTGAAAGGTAAATTGGGGCTGAACAAAAATGGCGGCTATGCTAAACAAATCCTCTTTCATTGGCGAAAGAATCTAAAACTTGTAAAAAGAAAAAGATTAAACTCTCCCCTCTTTTTACTAGCAGGACAGTTGCCTTCTATTTCTCCACTTTCTCTCCATTAATGTTAACCCTCTTTCGTATTAATGTCGAAATGACATAAGGTAAATTGGGGCTGACAATGAAAGTTCGAAATCTGCTATCAACAAGACGATATTAGGGTTATTCTGAATAAAGATGACGGAGTTTGGGGCTGAGTAACTTGAAGAGTCTATTATCTATTTTTCATTGTATTTCAATGTATCTTGTTGTATTCTATATGTTTTATTGTATTCATTATTTTTTTTTTCATTGTATTTTAATGTATCTTGTTATATTCCTTGTATTTCATTGTATTCATTGTCTCACTATATTCCATGAATGTATTCATATATTTCTTTAATTAATATAATTTATGTAATTCAAGTTTATATAATTGAGTTAGTTGAGTTATATTAGATTTGTGTTAATTGATTCACTTTCTGTTTAAAAATAGCTAAATAGACCACGATTTCGCTATTTATATTACTGCATTAACAAATACATATCGTGAATACAATCGATACATTAATTGCCTAACTATATTCCCCTGTTTCACAGCAAGTTTTGCTACTGTATTCATGGGTAGCTTAAATACATCGAATACACTCTAGCAAAATTGAAAACATAGCTATAGGAAGTAATATAGTAAATGAAGCTACAACTAGCTAGTAACCACCAAACAATAGTGGTTTGTGAAAATTTCTCTTTATTTTATAGCATTGTACAAACCATTCTGGTCCATTTATTTACTACTCCCTCCGGTTTACAATAAGTATCCAATTTGCTTTTTTATTTTGGTTCAAAATAAGTGTCCAATTATATAATCAAAAAAGATTTCAATTTATTTTCAAAAAATAACCCCTATGTACATATCCCTAAAAGGCTTTCTTACTCCTCACATTAAATATTTAATTATGGGTAATTTAGTCATAGTAGGTATTTTTGTATAGAATTTAATATTTTTTTAATGGTGTAGTAAAAATAAATTGAACACTTATTATAAACCGGAGGAAGTAATACTAGAATTCATTTCTATCTCTTGTTATTAACGTGGAGTATTCAATCACATTATATAGTAGCTTACAACTAAACAAGGCATTGGGAATGAAACAACAACTTAACCATTAAATGAAAGATTTTGAACCCTTAACCATAGTTATATTTTTGGATTACGTTAACGAAATTTAAAATATAATATATACATATATAAATGAAGTTTGCCTACGAAGGTGTTTCGGACGAACCACAATGGATTTAGCCTACGAAAGGTGTTGGATGAACCCCTCCGCCCCTTATCACTTCTCAATACCTCAAGTTAACTCTTCCTTTTTTCTTTTTTCAAGTGACTATATAAAAAGATTCCTTTTCTTTGGTATCGAAACTGGCGTAGTGAGTGATCAATAACTTTTCTTACTAAAAATTAAAAAAAAATTAAAAAAAATAGAGGAGAAACCCCACCTTAAGGATAATTTTATGCGCACCTTATGCTTTAATCGTACTACTATATAATAATGAGACTTGACTTAAGTTTGACATGCAGTCACCGAATCTAATGTTTTGACGACGAGTTCACGAATAAATATATCAGCAACAAATCGTGCACTCTTCTTAATCAGCAAAGTTAGTCATCTTCTGGAGTGTTAAATGTTGCTTTTTAATTGGTAAAGCTCCCTCGGTTGAGCTTTGAATTCTTTTTTTTTTTAAATTTAATTATTGGACTTTTCATATTGCCTGCAGATTAATCTCGGGGTTTTGACACACCTACCCATAAAAACAAAACTATTTACCATTATCTAGTCATTTTGTTTTTTTACCCATAAACTAATTACATTTCATACCATAGTAGTTTTTTTGGGGAATAATTTCTTTATTCTCCAATATTTTTTTATATTTCTGTGCTTCTTTTCTTCTTCTTTTTTTTTTCTTTTCTGCTTTTCTTTTTTATCGTTTTCTTCTTATTTTTTTTTCTTTTTTCCTTTTCTAATTTCATTTAACTTCCTTTTTTATATTCTTTTCTCTTTATAATTTAATTTCATTTACCGTTTTCACTATTTTTTATTATTCTTTTTTTATACAATAAGAAAAATAATTGATATAGTAAATATTTGCTCACTTTTTTTAATATAACTAGTACAATATACTTAGTGTTTTTTTTTCTTTCTAATTTTATAAATTCAATTATTAAACTGAAATAATATTAGTTGTGACTTGATTTAATACACTGAATATCACATTGACTGTTGTTGAGCACCATATATTACATAATTAAATTCTAAGAATCAACACGTGATTGCCATGCAAACCTTGATCTCCTTCCCTATAAATATCAATACACACCATTAGCAGTAACACAACCAGTTATGGAGCAAGAAAATATAATCTACGGCAGTCAAATCTTCATATATACTAGTTGGAATTAAAATGATAATAAAGTATTAAAAATACAACAAAAGTATAAGTAGCGAAAAAGACTTCTATTATCATGTGATACCAATATGGTATATATGTATACCAATAAAGCATATGATTTCTCTATAATATTGTTACAACTATCTGCGACTATACTACTTTATCAAAACAATAAAGGACGCAATAAAAGTATAAGAAAATTACATGCTCGTATTGCAAGCTAAATATTTGCAAAATAACTTGCTCATTTCGTATACTAAGAGGGTATATAGTTGTATGAGGTCGTTCCAACAATTGCCTATAACTATAAAAACTATTAATACACATAATTTATTTCCATCAGCACACGAAAATTCCAGCATTATTGTAACTCGTGTTGATATAAATAATATCATGATAGAATTCACTTAAAATGCAGCTAAAACAACCAAAACAATGTTTAAACTACTATATGATACCAATATGGCATATAACTATACTAACATGGTATACAGTTTTACTAGTTAATTTCCGGTAACTATATGCCTATACTATTATTACATAACACATATGCATAAAGAGAAAAATAATAAAATAGTGTACAACATATTAATATAATAAGGTATTTCAAGCTATTGTACTATATTACTATTATTAAAAGAAAATCAAATATTGTACCAATTAGATGCAGCTAATACAAATATAAAATAATTCAACTAGCATATGATACCAATACAGTATATAGATATACTAATACGGTATATAGTTGGAATGAATTGTATACTAAAACGATATATTTGTATATTATTTGGGTATACAACCAAATTCGTCTTCTTCTCTGGTTCAACTATATTTCAACCCAAATTTCTAAAATTTATTACAAAATCTCCACTAAATTGACTAAAACTTTAGCTACAACCTCCAACCAACTTTCCAAACTAACCCATATAGGATGAGATCAAAATAATTAAAAACTCAAACAAACCAAGTTATGAGTTTCAAGTTTCAAGGTCCGTCAATGGTGGATTTAAATTTGAGGGTATGAATTTTGCTCCTCTAGTGGGTGTTGTTAACATGGCATCATCTTATTCATCTATCAGAGCTTATGGAGGAGAAAAACCGAAGGTGAATATGAAGGTGAACAATGAACAAAAAATGATGGTCGATCACCTACCTATTGTTGAAGTTGGATTGGAATTTCTTTTAGCAATAAGCTTTACTCCTAATTCAGCTCATAGTTATAATTATTAAATCATCTGGGCGGGTAAATAGTTTTGATTGCATGGATAGACAAAGTAAATAGTTTAGGTATGGGTATTTAAGGGTAAATAGTTTAATCTTAATAGGTATAAAGTAAAATTTTCTCATTAATCTCTCTCGCGCGCACACAAAAAAACAAAAAGGAAGAAGATCCTACAGTCATCAGTCACCCAATAATCAAAATAAGAAAAGTTTCTCATTTGAAGAGTATTAATAAAAAATATGAAGAATTTCGCAATCAATGGCAGTGTGGATCCTAAGCATTGATAACTTGAAAACTTAAAAAGCATCCATAGCATTAGTTGCAGCCTCACTACCAATTTGAAAGGTTCTCAGATCCCGAATCCAACTTCCAAGCTCAAACATCTCAAACTTCTACAGCACGACAATTGACAGCAGCTGCCCTGGAGTTTGGATCATCAAACAACAACAACAACCCAGTAAAATCCCACACGTAGGGTTTGGATCATCAAATTACACAAATCTATTTACTAACATTACATTATCAGGTGATGTTTATAGCCATTAAGATCAAAGGTAAAGTGCAAAACAATTTAAAGGCTGATCTGAACTGTAGTTTTTATCAGCCTTTACATTGTTTTGCACTTTACCTTTGATCATAATGGCTATAAACATCACTTGTTAATGTAATGTTGGTAAATAAATTTTTTTTTCTCTTCTGTTGAGCCGAGGGTTTCCCGAAAACAGCCTCTCTACTCTTCCGGGGTAGGGGTAAGGTCTGCATACATCCTACCCTTCCTATACCCCACTAGTAAGATTTTACTGGGTATGTTATTGTTGTATATGAACTGCAGTTCTTCTCTACTTCTGTTAACCAGAAGGTGGGAGAAGAAAGAAGCAGAGTAATACTCCACTTAATTACAGGTATCTGCTATACAGGGAGTACAATGCAACCAAAACTGCCAAGACTGGGCATTTGTTTGCCCTTCAACCCTCCACTACTGGAGGAATCAAGATAAAGAAGAAAACAGCTGAATACTATGGTCTGAAGAGTGACCCGGTTCACCACTCTCACAGTCGCAAGAATATCCAGCCACATGTACTGGTAATAATATAACACCCCAAGAAATGAGCAAAAGAACGAAGGTACATGGAAGTTGGTGAATGAAAGACGTGCTCTATCATTGGCAAAAAATGGTCAGTTCTCAAAAGATCAATGCACATTAGTTTCCTCAACAAATTAGCTACTTCACTTTCTACATATATATTCAAACTTTTATTAACAAAACAGAACGGCACTATAAAATCCATCATGCCACGCAAAGACACTAGAAAAACAAAACTTTTGCTTGAGCAGAGTGTCCTAAATGGAGCATAATCCAGTACGCCAACCCCATCTTCATTTTTGCCTCTTCAGAAGGTCAACATTTGTTGAAAACAAATACTCCTTTGATGAAAATCTTATTCCCCAGCAAACTTTGGTCTATCAAATCAATAGAGTATAGACCGTCATGTTAAACCAAGCAGCTGCCAAGTGATTATTTTGATGCCTAAGAAGTTGTCAAGTGATTCAGCCAACAACAGTAAAATCCTCCTTAAATTCAGATTAGGGTCATTAGGCGCAAACTTTACAGTCATAACATGGTCATGTATGCCCTCTTTTTTGTAGATTTCTGCTGAGTATCAGATTCCAAATGCTTACTATCATATGTTGAATTACTCCTTTTTCCTAACAAAGATCATATACCAGGCAGAGGGCCATTTTCAACTTAAAGCTAACAAACCAAAACTGATAACCAGTCGAGCTAGGTCATGCAGAAAGAACATTATATTCTGCCAGATGCTGGCTTTCCTTGAACAACCAAAAGAATTGGCTAAAAAATAAATATTATTAACATCATAATTTTTCACGCGTGAACTGGAAATGAGATGACAAAATCAGCAGTTAAAGTTTGGTAAACAAATTTATTAAGCATCAAGTATTATATAACATCCAAATGCCTAGTTCTTGCAACGCAGAATAACCTGATTGACATTAAAGGGCAGCGATTGCATTAAACAGATACCAATTCTTCCTTTAAATGCATGTACAAAAACATGGCCACATCAAGATAAACATCTGTTAGACAATTCGGTACCCATCTTAAACATGATCAAAGAGTAACCTTGGCACGTTAAACGTCTGTTAGACTATTCAGTTCCTATCTTAGATAGGGAACATTCATGTCAAATAAACATTCATTTACCGATATTAGCCTATCACCAAATTCATACTCCCTCCGTTTCAATTTATGTGAACCCATTTGACTGGGCACGGAGTTTAAGAAAAGAGAGAAGACTTTTGATCTTGTGGTGTAAAATGAGGCACCTTTATTTTGTGTGGCTATAAATCATTACATAAAGGTAAATTGTTTCCAAATAAGGAAAGAGGTCATTCTTTTTGGCACGAACTAAAAAGGAAATAGGTTCACATAAATTGAAACGGAGGGAGTATAAGCTAATCTCAAAGCCTAAGGATACAAGATGCCGCACTTGCTACAAATAGCAACTTTCGAAGCAAACTATCAGGGAAAATAAGCAAAAGCAAAAAAAAAACAATTGCAAGAGAAATAGAGATTAATAAAATTGGTTAAGGATAAGGTAATTCCCCAACTACATTAGACATGTAGATCCCAGTCAAAATACAGGAGGAATACAACTGTTTAACCACATTGCTACTACGAGGAGAGAGGAGCTGAAATTAATCATTTTTAATAGCTTTTTGGAAGCTAAAAAACTGAATTAAGCATAGCTACCATCAGGGTTTATCACCTTTAGCGGGATCATCAGAAATCTTAAGACCAGAGTGAAAGGTACGCCGTCGAGTCCTGGAGGGAATAATGTTGCCCAAATCAACCTCAGCCAGTAGATCGTCGGAGAGGTCAGTATCACTGTCAACATCAGACTCACTTCCAAAATCGTTCGAATCATCATCGTCGTCGGAGTCCTCCTCGATCAATTTTCCCTTACCCTTGTCATCCCTTAAAATCCCCTTACCCTTACGATCGATTTCGGCCTCTCCGTTGGGCTGCTCATCGTCCTCCTCCTCCGCGTCGTCATCATCGTCTTCCTCATCCTCCTCACCTTCATAGTCATCTTCATCTTCTTCTTCGTCCTCCTCTTCAATTTCTTCGAGTTTGTTTGAATCAGTACTTGCGAGTTTTTGCTTCTTGTTTACATCATCGTCTTGCAGGGATTTGGAAATAGCTTCTTCTTCTGCAGCAGCAGGAATATCTTGGGGCTTTCTCTTCACTGGGAATGTGTGTTCTTCTTCGTCTTGTCCTGTTTCTGCCATTTTCCTTTCGGTTTGGGAGGACACCCAAACTAGGGTTTTTGTGTTCGCTGCACCAGTACACGAGCCTTGGAGGAGTACTTGATAGTTGATACTCGTGTCCTGTCAGCTTCATTCCGAAGAATTTTCTTTTTATAAAAGTAAATATTCAATATTAAAGGAAAATATTCAATTTAATTGGAAAGAGTATTGATTAACCTAAAATTTGGATAATAAGTTAATCAATTAAGATTATAGAATTAGGCCACAAGCAATTATTTCAATTGGGGTAAAATAGTTTAGCGACAATTGAACAAATGACGAGATGACACGTAGAAATTGGTTAAGGATAGTTGGATAAATGACGAGTTGACATGTGCAATTAAAGACGGGTAAGAATTCGCAGAATTCTCTCAAATTCGTAAGTGTAATTTTGCTCTGTTATTTGAGTTTGTTGGTATCATGCAGTTTGTATTGCCGCTATTACAAGAAGGTTTATTCTATTTCATCATCGAGGATTTAATCTATTACATTGGCAATGTGTGTGGAGGTTAAAATTTCTTAAGGATGCACAAGCAAATTGTGGACTCGGAATATTTTTTATACTTTACTGTTTTATTTAGTTATTTATTCTAACAGTCTTTATGGTTTTGCTTTTTAACACATCGGCGTTTACAGATGCGAGTCAACAAATAGTTGGCATCAGGTGCAACCATGTAACCGGTGTTGAGCGAGTTTCGAAGGTGTCAAATCTGAGAATAAAGATTTGAAAGTAAAACATTCGGTTGGATCTTGTATGATTTATAGTCAATCGTTATGCAACCATTAATGACGATTTTATTCTCATTGAGGAGCTTGATTTGAGCTTGATTTCCTTAAATAGAACTATAAATAGAAGAATTGATATCCATTGAAGGCTATATTATACTCTCAAATTATATAATTACTCTTTCTTTGTTCTTAATTATGTTCATATATGAGTAATTGTTTTCGGCTATTCATACCCGCATGGTTGTATTTCTTTAAATTATTTTTTATATTCTTGACTTTATTCTCGTGTATTTATATGTTGGCAAGATAATTCATGTGTCTATAAATCAATATTATTTTACGGGTAAACAATCGATCATTAATAATAAAAAATTTGATAAATGAATCAAACAATTGTAGACGAACAATGTAAAATTAATAAAGAAGAGATCAAAGTAATTCTTATTAATAATCGCGATTGATAAAAATGCTTAGGGCAAAATCAGTAGGTAACTCAATATAATATCAATAAGAGTGTGCGATTTATAATGGGATACAATCGTGACAAATGGAGGGTGGTATTTATAATATGGATAAATATCTATTTTTCTATTATATAAAAAAGGCAAAATTGGTCGACCAGGGGTAGAATTACCGCTTTACTTTGCCATTCTATTTTATTTTCTATACATTTAAGTGTTGTCACAGTTACAAGTGGGATTTACTACATACCCAAAACACTTTGATATAATTCTAGAACACTTATATGATTTCATAAACCTATTTTCTCCATCTTCACACTTCAAACTACTACTTCTTTTCACGTAATTTCATCTTCTAGCTGGATCTGTTAATTTCGGGTAAGCTTTTCCCTTAATTTTTTCTTTAATCTTTTTCCACTTTTACTTGTTTGAATCGCATATTTTTCCTTGATGTTTCAAAGGCAACTCAAAGACACCTACTGCTCTATCATCTTTCTACTCCTTTGATAGAGCTTGAGTGTATGCTGCAGCTTGCGGATGTATCGGAGCCGCCTTTTCTTTCGTTTAATCTCAGGAAATCTCATCCATTGAAATCAAGTCCGATAAATGGTAAGATCATTTATTTGTTAAATATTTATTTTTGCAACAACTGCACATAATACAAAGATGTTGACAACAAATTTTAATTGAGGCATGGGTTGGAGTTTCATAAGATCATGAGCTCAGACAGAGTTGCTTTTTCCTTACTCTCACAATTATCATGGTTCTCTATGTTGCTCTCGGTAATTTTTTTTCTATCTAATTAATCTTTGTTGATAACTTTGTTTAACCAAAAAATAAATTTTTAGTAAAATTTGTAAATATGAGAAAATAGGGCTTCTGATAATCGTAAAAGGAAATAAAGAAAAGGAATTATCTAATAGCCAAATATGAAAGCTTGAAAATTAGAAAAGTATATTCCAATTATCCTCCTATGTTTACATGTTTCTCTCCTTTTTATAGGTCTCTTTGAAGGATTGTATTACCTTCGGACCATGATGAACCCATTATGAATATTTAATGGCCTTTAATGCTATATTTAATGCTACATTACACAATCTTGATATTTAATACATTTAATCCTCTTACGCGAACGCGTAGCAAAAAACTCACAGACCACGAAATCCTTATTCGCGAACGCGGCCCTCCTGATTCTTCCACTTCGTGTTCGCATCAATACCTTCGCGAACGCAAAGGCCAAAACTCACAGACCTC
The DNA here is from genome assembly GCA_032618575.1 of Nicotiana noctiflora. Lineage (NCBI taxonomy): Eukaryota > Viridiplantae > Streptophyta > Magnoliopsida > Solanales > Solanaceae > Nicotiana > Nicotiana noctiflora. The sequence goes on from JASVEL010011648.1 coordinate 73,745, forward strand.
AATTCCTTCTACGTGTTCGCGTCCATCACCTACGTGAACGCGATGCATTAATTTCCTACAATTTATGACATCAAAAATCTGACTTCAAGCTTAACCAAAAATGATCTGTTTGAACTCTCGGAATCATCCTGAGGCCCCCGGGACCTCAACCAAAATCACCAACCTACTCCAAAACATCATACGAACTTGTTCCAATCATAAAAACACGTCCTTAAATACAAAAATTATCAAATCAAGGCGGATTCAAGCATAAGTTTCAACTATAACTTTCGAAACCAACATTCAATCAAAAACCCAACCTAACGATGTCCGAATGACCTGAAAATTTGCAGATATATTCAAAATCACCTAATGAAGCTACTGCAACTGTCAGAATTTTATTCCGACTCCCGAATCAAAATCTCACCTATCAACCGTATTCCGCCAAAATTCCAACTTAGCCAATTCAAGCCTATTTCTACACCGGACCTCCAAATTCGATTCCAATCGCTCCTCTAAGCCAAAAATTACCTCCCGAAGCTAACTGAACCACTGGAATTCACGTCCGAGCTCTCTAACCACATAGTCAACTTCATGTTGATTTTTCTGAAATAAACTCCATTCTAAGAGGCTATATGCCTTATTTTCAACCAGAATCAATGCAATCACACCCGATAAGCTCTAATACTGATATAGAAATATGAAGCAACACAACAAGGGGGAAAAAGGATGGTAACTCCCGTGACGACAGGCCGGATCATCATAAATTAGTCTACTAATTAATAAGAACAAACAACATAAGAGAATTAGTAAATAACTTTTTAGTTCTTTAATATTTACCCATATGAATTCTCTTTTATTTTTGCACATCATCCCCAAATTAACATGGGTAAATTAATTATACCAACTAGATAAATTATCAATATTAATTAACTTGAAGTTTCACCATGACGTGTGCAATTATCAATAAACTTCAAGTTTATTATGATATGAGTTTTTATATCTATATACTTCTACTTATTGTGGCATTCTTTTATTTAAGAAGTACAAATTGGAGAATAAAGCGGGTAGATTTTCACATACATATTTTCCCGCTATAAGTAGTAGTAATAGAAGATATTAAATATTTTTTTTATTTACAGCCTCAAAAAATCAATCGTTTTCGCGTATACGTTGGAAACTGAATAAGTTTCTTTGAGACTTACTACAACACAATACCTTATTGGTAAGCAATTGTGTTTTTCTAAAATAGTATAATTTTCTCTTGCGGAGTTTTTAATTAATTTTGAACTACCACATGATATCCATCAACATCCATATAGTCATATATCTCTTTCAAGGAGAAAGTTATACCATTATGGTCATGGTCAAAATTATATGCAAGATTGGTGTTCTTTAATAATCACATTGCCAAAATATTTTTGCATACAATAGGTACGTGACCAGTGATCATTAATGCTATAATAATGACATTATTTTTTTCTTTCATCTCAAATCTCCCTGGAGGTGAGTGTGGTATTTTCACTACCACTAGCATGTTCATATTCTTCAAAAAATGAATATGTATTCATAAATCATATGTTATTACATTCACATCATGAATGAGCCATTCTCATTTATATGTACTTTACAAAATCTTATGTCAAATCGATGACAAATATTACTTTCACAGGGTGAAGGATTATTTTGAGAATCCTTATTATTCTCATTACCACAATGAGACGATTATAATGTCGTCTATTGTCACGTCCACATCCATTGATACCTTCATGGAAATAATTTTGTCTTCTTTCAGATGTATCATATATTGCTATCACATTCTCTTAAGGGAATGAGAATGAAGCAAATTCAATAGGACGAGTTTCCACTTCTTTTCCCACAATCATACATGAATTTGATCACGGTAAGACAAAGTTTTTACCACTTCGAACAATTATAATTTCTTACAAACTCCATTAGAGTTATAATCAAACTTTATTGTATTTGCTTATATATAAAATTAAATTATAGAATTTCAAGAATTTATAAGAGAAAAGTAAGTAAAATACCTGCCTTAAATCCAAAATTTAATCATGAAGGAATTTTATGGAACAATTGCCAATCATTATGTTCAATCAAAAAACTTCTACTCAATTGGTTAGAGTCTCGTGCTGATAACATGTTATGAAACAATAAAAGAAGAAAAAGAGTATCGCAGAGAAAGGTAGGGAAATAGAATTCTTATTGATTTTGAGATTCATTACAATAGAATAGAACCCCTCTATTTATAGGGAAATGGGGACTTAGTCACTAAGTAAAATCCCTAAAATCTCTCTAAATATAGACATTCACCTTAAATAGAATTCTATTTATAACAAACATGGTATTGTTTTAGGTTGGTACTTTTAATTTTTATTTCCATTCTTCAAATTATCATCCTTTAGTAATCGGAGGTCATTTTGTATCTTTTGAAAAATACAATTTATGACTATTAGGATTCTGTCCTAATTTTATTTTCATATTTGAATTTAGCCTTTCTTGAAGGAAGAAAAAGTTATTTACCATAACTGATTGTACTTTTCCATATTTACTTGTCTATTATTGATTTTGCACACCCCTTAAAAAATAATAAATAAATTACATAATTTATCATGATAATCATATTAATTGGTGTATAGTTTTAATGGATATGAAAATGATTTATAATGAGTAATTAATGCTAAGGGTAAAATAGGAAAGATAAATTATTTTTCGCTTGATATGCAAAAATAGACAAGTAAAAGTAAAAATTTATTTTTAGAATAATGGACAAGTAAAAGTGAACGGAGAGAGTATATCTCTTTCATATTTGACAGATCCCTTTCTTGTAGAAAATTATTATTGGCCTATATAAATTGAGGATCCCTCATTCATACTGATATACACAACACAATAACATCCGCAATGTAGTATTAAAAGAGTCTTGTCCTTTAATATACTTATGAGAGAATGGTTTACTTTGTTTGCTTCCGCATGACACCTTGTTATTTTCGATCCCAACACTAGTCCTATGGCCAATTTATTATTAATCTATGTTAAATGTTAAACTCAACATATCAGTGAAAAACTCTGGATATCCACCTTCGTAAGCATTGATCACACAATTTAGTAAAATTATTTTCGTGTAACATATAGGTCACGTGTTTGAGCTGTGGAAGTAGCCACTAATATTTGTTTAACCAAAAAATAAGAATTTTGGTCAAAGCCTATATTTAAAAATACTCGGGCTACTAATAATCAAGAAAATCAATATTCTCTTAATAAGAAAGGAAATTAGAATATGAAATAGCAAAGTAATCTAAAAAGCAAAAGAAAGTAACTATATTCCAATAATAATAATCAGAATGTATCCATACAGATGACATTTCTTTCCCTTGTATAGTGATCTCTAAGTACAACGTCTTTTCCCTTTTATGACTGAGTCATTATGAGCATTAATAACATTAATGAAATGTTATAATTGGAAACTGTATCTGTTTCGTGAGGATTCTACAACGTTTGTAATTATTCATGCTCGTTAATTGAAGACCAATGAATCTGTCCTTTTTACTGTCTTGGTTCATTCCACTAGTGTCTCTTTAAATCGAGACTCGAGCAACTGTTTCATCTCATCTCGTTGGTATTTTGATCGTATCTGTTAAGACTCACGTCTTTTTAATGCTCTTCTCTAGCTACCGCTTTTCTAGTGATCCACGTGTCTTTCCATGTCAGTCACATAATTAATTCTACGAGTAATATTTATTTTCTCCAATATAATATTTGTATTAGAGTAAATTATCTACATCACATCCTTTAAGTATCGCCCTTTAACAAACCTTGCTTGAACGTAAAATAATTTGTACACCAAACTGTCCTTTTTATTACTGAAAGAATAGTCTAGATGTAGAAATTCACTAAAAAAATAGTAATAGAAAATATCTCAGTTTAATTAAACAAAACTCAAATACAAATCAGACCAATTAAAAATTTGAAATCAATGTTAAATTAAATCAGAACGAATCGGGGCTCCGGTTGCAAAAGAGGCAGGTGAGACGTGGCAGCAAGAGAGGAGAAGCAGGAGTCCATGGCGCACTTAAAAATCTACCAAGAAAAACTGCTTAAGTCCATAAAACCAGCCCCTTACTGTATATACAAATTAATAAGCCATGAATGAATTAAACCCTCCACCATTCCCACAACGTAAGCCTGTCTTTCCACCGTTTTCTCCATATATAGACTATAGTATACTGTAGTATAGAGTGAGGCAAGTGAAGATAAAAAAGGCAGAAATGACGGAAACTCCAAAGCAAGAAAGCACCATTGATTTCAGTTAGCAAGAAATCAGAGCTTTTTCAACACCTGGCTTTCCTCCCTCTTCTCCATCCGTCACATTCTTTGTCCACTATAACCCCCCCCCCCCCTCTCTCCTTTTTTTCGACCGTTCACACTTAACAAAGACAAAGTGACAACTCCTCACCCACTTAATTTTTATTATGAATCCGTTTGAAGTAAACCTCTTTCATTAAATTTTGGAAATCTTCCCAATTTCCAACTTCCCTTGCCCCCACAGTACCCCTTTGGCTCATTACATTACACTCTCTTTCTTTTTATCTTTTACTCAAAAACAAATTATTAAAGGTTCTCTCCTGAATGAGGATTGCACAAATGTCAATGGCATCAGTGCCATTTGGTAGCAAAACGCCAGACCCACTAATCTCAGCCAGTTTGGTGATAATAATGACACAATCCTCCCACCCACTCACCGAAAACTCCCCCAATTTTCAATATCACAAAAAGAGAGGAAAAAGAGCTTTTTACAGAATTAAGCAGAAGCAGTATTGGTGGTGGAGTAGAAGGAGTTTGATCGATAATGGCGATGACCGAGGCGTATGGAGTGATGGCAGATGGAAATGCAGCACTTGTTGCCAATACTCCTACGTCTATGAATGGTGTTTTTGAGGCTGCAACTCCTACTGATATTTTGAATGGTCAGCATCATCACACCACCAAAAGAAGTCGCAGCCAGAGGCGTAGGCGTTCTTCTGTCAACTTTGGCTCTCTGCTGGATTTCCCATCCTTCCTCTCCCACGTGCCACCACCTCCTCCTATTCCTGTCGCACGTGTATGCTTTCTCTCCCACCTTTTTTACTTACTTTGTTACTAATCACTTTTCTTCCTTTATTACTACTACTAGCACTCCATAATTTTTATCATCTCAACTAAATTAGGCTTTTCTTTTATTGCCCTTTTAATTTAATGTTTTGCCCAAACAAAAAAAAAATTAGTATGTTGGTGGGTGAAATATCAGTTAATGGAAAAATCATACCCCTTCTTTGACGCTATTTTAATTTGGAGTTGTTACACTGTGATTGCTGCTGTTACTACATCTTTCACTTCCATTTATTCCTCTCTTTAATTTATATTCTTTTGGATTATTCTCGAGATTTCCTTTTTTTTTTGGTTGCCCATCCGGTATCCAGGTCCGATTAAATCCGGATTCCGAAGTCCCACATCGGGTAAAGTGGTTAAGGTGACTTCATACCTAGGGAACGGAATCGAGGTCCTTAAGGATGGAGGAGTACTTAATTCTCGAGATTACATTCGGATTCGAAAGTCCCATAGCGGGTAAAGTGGTCCCAGGGGACTTCATGCCCAGGGACAGGAAGTGAGACCTCTGATTAAGGACGAAAGAGTACTTAATTTTTGAGATTTCGTTTATATGTTTTTGTTGGAGTTGTAGGAAATCAATTGGACTATCTGATTGGCTTCTACTCAGTATTTTTGTTAATTTGGGGGATACTCTGCTCTATTTTTTGTTACTTTTAGTTGGACAGACTAATTAAACTAGTACTAATTCTGTATTGGCGAAGTGTACCACTGATTTCTACTTTAGACACCTCCTAGACATGTCAAATGGGCCGGGTCCAACCCAACTATATGTCAATTGGGTGGGGCTGGACCAGACCAATCCCCATATTGTGTTTAATCTCGTAGCTACAATTCCTCACAAAGAATTTCTCTAGTAATATCATGAACTCCTTCACCCTATGGGTATGTCTACCATACAAATTACAACTTCCAAATATTTTTGGATTATCTTTCTATTGATTAGTCATCAAATTTTTATTCCAACCATCCTTAAATGGAGTGAAGAAAAGAGCAATGTCTTTACCACATCCCTGCTTTACCTTGTCTTTGCCTACCTTTTGTTCATGCTGCATTCAGTGCTGCAATTTTCAGTGCTGCTTAGGGGGATTACATATTTGTATTGTAGGTTCTGTTTATTTTGGATTTTAACCTAAGAAAGAGTTCCCTGTGAAAATCGAGATTGAAAATTTGAGGGTCCAATATCCGGGACGACCTTATGCTGTGGCGTTTGCAACAGTTGGAAGAAGACCGAAGAGGCTAAAATAGGTCCTTAATTTGAAGTATGTGGCATCTTTGCCTATAATGGTCAATTATGTAAGATCAAGTCACAATGGTGTCTTTGCCTATAATGGCACTTATGTAAGATCAAGCTAACTTGAGATATATTAATGAAACAGAATCCATGGTATGAAATTAAGTATCTAAAGCAATAAGATATATATTTAGTTATAAATTTCCTTTATACAGAGAAGAATTTTTTTTAAATCGTTCAATGCAACTATGCCAGGTTAGAGTGATTATGAATCAAGCCTTCCAGAGAGATGGAGTATATGGAAATTATACCTTCTTTAAATGATTAATTACGTAATAATACACTAAAAACTTGCCTAGTTGTCTAGATGCTTGACTAGACGACACATCATTGAATGATATACTGCAAGATTAGGAAGATGATGGAGTTGCCTTGGAAACATAAAAAAAAAAGTGATTTTTCACAATAAAACAACTATCATCAACCAACTTGCTCAATGAGAAGATGAAGCATTAAGTAATGCTCTAAATAAGCGTTTTTTCGTGGTCAAAGTGCTCTAACTAAGCATTAAATTTAAAGGTGAAAACCACAAAGATTAAAGGCATTCCCAAATGAGCAAAAGTCTATAATTGCAAACAAGCATGGATTTATAGCTTAACATGATCATAGCCAATTGATATCTTTGCTATATTGAAGCACATGAAGAGAGTGGATTTTCGTTTCAAGAATATCATCTTCTTGCTTGACTAGAATATGAAGCATTAAATAAAGTGCCAAATTCGAATGGCTAATGGAAAATGATACGGCTATCCGCCAATCAACTGCATTAGTTGTTCAAGTTTTCTTCCCCTATGAGCAATACTCTACTAAGATCAATGGATCTCATCTTCCATCATCAAAGCAAGACACCAATTCATATTTGCTAGATCGGGAATGTTGAAGTACGTGGAAAGAGCATTTTCATTTCATGAAGATGAATAGATAAAGCATAAATGATGCATTGGCACTAGAGTATATAAGAAGATGAACAAAGCAATTTTTTTCTCAAAAGAGAAGATGAATAAAGCAAGCTAGTTCTTTGATATGTTTCCTTCCGGTTATATGATCAACATGATCAGTCGGTTAGACAACAGAGCCGCCGAATTACAATTTCAACATAATAAAGGAAGAGTCAGCATTCAGGCGAGCCACCCAATGGTGTGGTATATATTGAGTTGTTTAAGTTGTCAATCAAATTAGTAATTTGGTAATACCTCTAACTCGTGAGAATTGAGTACTGAAGTAAAAACTAGTCAACATAGCCTACCAACTACCTCGTGTTTTGAGTTTCTTCTCACAAGGATCTTAAAGTTACAAAGATGCCTGGCATATATTATTTGATGTCTTTTGGTTGAAAGATAATGTCATTTTTGGAGTTTGAGATTCATACTAAGTGTGATAAATGCGCCAAAATGACAACGATAATTATTACTCATCCATCCCAATTTATGTGATAGCATTAGACTTGGTGCGTAGAGAAAGAAAGAGTCATGGAACTTGTGGTGTAAAACAAGTCATAGATATTTATGTGGTTATAAATCTTCTAATTAAGATAAAATAAAGAGTTTAAAGTCAATTTATCTAAATGTAAAAATATGATACCATCACATAAATTGCGATGGGGAAAGTATTTATAACAACAACAATATACCCATTATTATCCCACACCCTAGGGAGAGTAGTGTGTTTGCAGACCTTACCCTTACCTTGTGATCCTTTTCTTTCCATATAGAAGTAGACATCGGGTTGGCGTGACTGGTGAGCAAATTATATTAGAAAAAGTCTTCATCAAATGAGGAAGATCTTTTTATGCCATATAAGGATGATGACCGTTTAGCAAATTTCACGGTCTTTCCCAAAGATAACAAAGACGTAGATTCTTTAGGCACGATTTGTAAATAATATACATTCTCAAATACGGGTGCGCATTTACGTGACCCAAATCTTACTCTCAACGAAGTCGGAATGTGTTAAAGACTTACAACACTTGCAACTCAATCGTTTAGGAAGGAAGATCTTTTTATGCCATATAAGGATGAGGATACTAGACAATCCTTGCAACAACAACAACAACTACTACCCAGTAAAATACTATATAGTGGGGTCTGGGGAGGATAATGTGTACGCACACCTTACCACTGCCCCGATAGGGTAGACAACCCTTGCAAGAAGGCATAATTATGTACACAACCTAATCTCGTTGTTATATCAAACATCGCACATATAACAATAAGTCCATCGCAAACCCAGCCGTTTTACGTAAATTCTATTGCTAGATGTAGCTATATAGCAACAAATACACCTCAATCCCAGCCTGGTTGGGGTTGGGTGTATGATTCTCCTATATTATTCGACTCTTATATATGTCCAATTCTTTCCAATACTTAATACTTTCCTTTTAGAAAAAATTATTTGACTCTTATATATGTCCAATTCTTTCCAATACCTAATACTTTCCTTTTAGAAAAAAATAGGAGCTCTTTAGAACTAACGATTTTTCTAGATCTCATACTTCTCTGTACACTAACATACGAACTTCTAGTAAAACTAGAAAGTACAAGAATAGTGTTGTTTCAACTATCCAATCATCTCCTATAGATAACTCAGTAAAATTATGGTGGAATCCTAATAATATACATATCGACATAAACTACTTGTGTTGGGGCTTGTTAAATTCTATCAATGGTTATATATTGGGTGGTGCGAAAAATATTGATAACTATGGTTTAGATATAACGCCAAAAGTAGTTGGCTTGAGCCTTGTTTACCTTCACTAGTCGTAAGCCTTGTTCCATTATCATTCAACCCTTGAACAACACGACTAAAATAATCTAATGTCTAAGATCTATTTGAAAAAGTGCAAATAAATAATTATATCCTTTATTGCATTTTTGGGAAAATCTTAAGCTGTCAACCAGCCAAATTAGAATCTAAAATATAATGAGAGGCTACAAGAACTTTGTTTTAGAAATAGCTCAAAGACTTTATAGTTCTGTCTCTACATGCTACAAGCCAAAATGTAAGTCACAAGTAGCATGTTGTTGCCCACCTAAACGGTATGTGTGTGGTGGATGTGTGGCGTTTGTGCACCTATTCCAGAGAAAGAAGAGGAAGTGATATGCTTTCGTACCAATCATGGCTTCACTTGTTCTTGATGGAATTGGGTTTATAGTCATTTGCACTGCGTTCCTGAGCCGAGGGGCTATTGGAAACAACCCCTCTATCCTCACAAGATAGAGGTAAGGTCTGCATACACACTACCCTCCCCAGACCCCACGGTGTGGGATAATACTAGGCATGCTGTTGTTGCTGTTCCACTGCGTGCATAAACTTAGTTGCTAAGTTAATCAGGAAACTAACTTCTGAGGGATATTGTCTACCAATCAAGAGAGGCCTCCAACTACTTTGCAACCTAACTAAGTCATATCTTGAATTGCAACTACGAATTTTATTTTCTTTTGACAAGAATTTCTTACTATTAAGATCGTTCAAGTGAAAAGGAGCTCTTAAATGGCCCATCCAGCTTATGATCTTTCTAAAATAGTGTGAGTGAGATAGCCTTGGAAGGCAGAAATTTCATGCACCTGTTGTCACATCCTCTGGAAGAAGGTAACGAATTGGGGCATAGTAGGAAAAACATGAAATAATAGCTTATGCGATTCCACATATAGCGAACTACCAGATACAGGGTGATCCAATATTTGGAGTGTTACATGGACTATGGTATAAGTACTTGAAATGAGTATCTTAAAATCTGTTTTATATGGGGGCACTTCATAAAAGACAATGAAGCTCAAAATTTGATCATTCTGTTGAAGCTAACTAATTGCAGTGAGTTCTAAAATGTTTGATATGTTTGATGCTTATTTTCTTGAAAAGGAGTGTTTGATGCTTATTTATATATAGCAATGTAGTTCATTAGATTCATTCCCCTTAACATACATTTTCCTTGTCATCCTCTGTACCATTTCTTAAAAGAAACTGGCATTTTGTCTTGTGATCACGATTCAGCTAAGTTGGGCTCTGGATACTAGTAAGTCCTGTAACGGCTTGTTTATGCTTCAGGCACTTGAACGAACAGGGTTCAGATTTCTCTTTGACAAGCAGCTTCAGAACAGTGATGTTAGCTCCCTAAGGAGAATTGTCGTGCCCAAGGTTTTGGACATTTTATAGCATCGTTATAAGAACACTTATCTCTTGTACTTGCTTTTTTTATTTTGAGTACACATTGAAGTGAATTACTGCCGCAATCATTTAAGATTTCCAAACTAATGATTTAGCAGTTGTCCAATATTGTGTATCCCATGGTTATTGAGACAGTCTGCTGCGGATTAACTTTTACTGTCATGATTAATTTCAGAAAGCAGCTGAGCGATATCTTCCAACTCTTGAGATCAAGGAAGGGTTTCCCATAACCATGGATGACATGGATGGCATCCATGTCTGGAGTTTCAGATACAGGTCTGAGTTCTTTTTTTTTTTCAAATTTACTTGAGGGAGCGATATTTCTAAGCCAGTGAAGCAATATAGATTGAAGTGTCCGGGCAAGGATGTGAAGACCAGCATATTAGATAAACGCAATTAAACTATTTGATGCTGGTCATCCTTGAGCTAGATGACAATCTTAATACGTGGCATTATAGTGATATTTTGCTAGTGCCTTAACAAATTGGTTGATTAAGTCAACATTTAAGAAAGGGGGGAAGGGTTAAGAATAACATAGAAAATACAGCTGCTTGTGCTATGTTCTGACATAGTTCGCCCACGTAGTTTATGAATCGTTACAACAGTCTTTCTCTTGAATGTTATGCTTTTCTTATAGGTACTGGCCAAATAACAGCAGTCGGATGTATGTGCTTGAAAATACTGGTGAGATCTCGAGAGCCCCTTCTCTCCAAGTTTATTTACTTCTGTTCTGTTTCTTAAAGGGCTAAAACTAAAAGCAGATTATGTTGTTGGATTTGAAACTTGATGGTCAGGTGATTTTGTCCAAACACATGGATTACGCCAAGGAGACTACTTTGCCCTCCATTACAATGATCAGAAGCAGATCTATGTAAGCTTGCTAAATTAATTCTTATGTTGTCGGTGTAGTCACTTCAAAGGTTATAAATGTATGTCGGTTGTCAAAAGCTATGGTTTGTTGTGACCTATATATGTGGTCTGTTTGTATATAGGGCATCGAAGCTAGGAAAGCTGGAGAAGGAGCAGTAATTCGTGGTTATGAAGCGGAGGACATGATTTTAACTGATTATGCACAGGCGGCAGATGATGGGAATGGGGTGCTTATGAATGAACCAGAGTTGGATATGTCCAGCTTTTACTTCCCTGCAATGGACAATGAGATGGGCATGTCCTTCATTTATGATACCAGCTTCTGGAACGAGCCTGCCTTCGATTTTGTAGGGGGTCCTATGACCTATTACTCAACTAATGTGTTCCCAATGCCAAGCTTTGGATCCATTGAAGACAGCTTCTCTGTTGATGATTTCTATTAAGGTCTGCACCTGCATAGCGGAATAGGGGGATACATACTATTAATCCCGTGCAGCCTTGTAATCTAATCCATACTCCTACCAGTAACTTTGAAGTAAAAAGCTGATACTCCAGTTACCGGCACAAGGAATTGTACTACTTCGTTAAGGTTTCTGTTTTTTGTTTTTTTTGTAAGGAAGGGGGCTGAGACTTCTGGGGGTGTTTTGTACTTTTTTTGGCTGGCTTCTGTTGTCAAGTTTGGATCACAAACTCTTTACCACCGTAAATGTAATAAACTGGAGACCTAAGAAATGGAAAAATATGAAATGAAAAGGTGCATAGTTCGGGCTTATAATCTTGTCATCAAGCTTTGTTTGATTTGTCATGTTTAGAAACCGTGCTCTATGTGTTGTCCAATGAATATTCTAAAGGAAAAGCGAATATTCTAAAGGAAAAGCAGAGGTGTTTGGCAATTATTTCGTTACTCCGGTTTGTAGATTTTGTGACTTCAGCTTTTCTCGTCTAAGAGAAGAGTTTTTCATGGTTTCCCCTCATTTTGATTTGTTTGGCTCAAGCTAAGAATGAGGTTGACCTCGCCATCTTTTAAGTTTGAAAAAAATCAGAGAAGTGTAGTTGTAACCTGACCCTTCACCCACAGGTTACCAACATCCATAGAAGGCACTCAATTTGATTTCCTGCATTTACGGATCCATATATGAACTACAGCACAAAACGCACAAACAGAGATGGCGTGGGGTATGGGGTGCAGCAGTATGTGTCTCAAAACTCGCTCCAATAACAATGGGATTTTGAAAAAATAAAAACACCAATAGAGCAATAAAAGAATCGTTGTCCAGCAGCTATAGCTCGGCAAACTCAAAATGAACAAGGCAAATATATAGCCTCAAATATGCTTGTTATTCCCATCCTCGAGAGGGAACAGCGTTTCTAGCATCAAATTGATTTTGTATCTATTCTAACAAAAAAACATCCGCAACACTTAAGTTTTAGGGGGACTCCCCCTCTCCAAAATCTCAAAATTAGAGAAATATAAAATTGTCAAGATTGTTGTGTAAGAATACTCTCCAGCTTACTACGAAATAGCACTAGAGAAACATCGGCAATCTGTGTTTATTGTTTCATCTGAAGAAGTCTTCTCTTACTATTTCTAGGCTTTGCGACGAATTAGTTTGTACTCGACCCTACACCTTTGCAACCTCAGAGGCAGCAGGTGCAGCAGGAGCAACTCCTCCAGTTGTTGGCCTGAAATCGCATCAAAAAAATAAACCAAACATATTTATCAAGTTCTCAAAGTAGACTGATACATGAAAGGTAGAAAGGTTTAGAATGTCCAACTAAGTGTTAGAAGAAGACACTTACAGCCCAACAAAAACCTTGAAAGCATCATAGATTCCCCATTGAGCACCAGTAAGAGTTCCAATCATGACAATACGTAGAGGTAGCCCACGGGTAAAGAGACCCACTACTCCTATCTTCTTCACGGCCTGAGGAAATAGTTTTTTGTCAGAAACAACTGCAGGTTTCACGTGACAGATTAATGACATGAGGACACTTGAAAAAATAAGAGGCAAAAAGAGATGGCGCAACAAACGATACAAGCTTCGAAATGCTTACATCACCAACAGTTGCACCCTTGGCATTGTTGAGGAATGAGACAAGATTGTCAGCAGGATGGGATACAATAGCACAGAAGACACCGGCTATATATCCACCAGCAAAGCTAATACCAAGTTGCATAGATTTGCTGCACTCATTTTTAGGCTTTGGGACTGCATGCTTGTAGATCATCTCCACAATAGTCTCAAAGGACGCAAACTTCATCATTGTATCTGCAATTTACAATGTTTAATCCTTAATGTCCAACAACAAATAGTAACTCAAAAAATCAAAATTAGAAGAACAATAGCACAAACAGATATGCACTAATAAAACAAATACACAGTACAACAACAACAACTACTACCCAGTAAAATCCCACACAGTTGTGTCTGGGGGGCAATGTGTACGCAAACCTTACCCCTACCCGATAAGGCAGAGGCTGTTTCCGATAGACACGCGGCTCAGAAAAAAGAAAAAGGAGACAATTCATTAGTGTGATAAAATAGGCATCATGCTTCAGAAAACAAATACACAGTAGTGTGATAAACTAGGCATCATGTTTCAGGCTCTGCAACATCGCAGGAATATACTTTTATTTGCGTCGTGCAAGTAGAAAAAGAGAAAAAAATAGATGAAAGACCGAATCACGAAGGAAAGCTTTAGGTGAATTACTAGGACGACTCCACTTGAACCAAAAATGGGCCTCCCTCTAAAACCTACCAAGAGCAGAAAACATCATGGCATGGACCTTCCCAGCCCTTAATCTGTATTGCTTTAAATCACAAGCTATAACAGCAAAAAGGTTCAAAATTCTTACCCTCGAATCCTACTGTATTTCCAAAGAGTATTCGCATCTAAACATATGAATAGAAGGGAATGCTGTCAATGAATTGAGCAAGATATTCCATCATTCGATATCAAACTTAGAAACTAATAAATCCCAGACCTACGATTCCCCCCCCCCCAAGGAAAAAAATCCATTCTCACTTGAATTTACCAATTTTACTTAAATCGCCAACCTCCATCCAATCATACTCCAATCCAAGCCCAATTATGTCCCCCTCCTCCTGAAGCTTCTGCTCTCCCTCTGATTGCCCCCTTCCCCTTCCACTAGTCCTGCCCTTCCCCTTTCATTCCCCAAGCTCCCCATAAAGTTCAATACCCAATTTTGTGGAATAGTATGTCAATGGCCAACAAGCATATTAAATGTACTTAGATCATAGGCTTACTTGCAATATCTCGTCTTCCAAAGAAAGATGTAATATGTTTCTTAATATAAAGCAAGGCATTTCAACAAGTGACCCTATTTACTTGGCTCGAACAAGTGAAGGTGCTTGAGAGCTAACTTTCTACCTTTCACCTAACCAAAAAAGGAAGTCATTACCAGAACGAGAAAGAGAGAGAGAAATTTCCATCAGCTATGACAATTTTTATTGATGAAGTCCATCAGCTATGACAATTTATTACTGCTGCATCCAGACATAAGCCCTTATCTAGCCATCTTCAACTTCCAGGCCCTCTGGGGCCCATTGGATCCTAATTATAGAAACTCTTGCAGTTCTAAGTAAGGTGACTGTCCACATTTAATAAACATGCGTGGAGAAGGAAACCTCTCTATTTGTTTTATTTAACAGAGAAATGAAAAGTTAAGTTTCTCAAATAACTATTACAACGATCTTTTTGGGGGTAGCAAGGGGAGGTCCCGCATTTGGAGTTTCTACTGTTTTTTTAAGACAGGTCCAACTAACAGACCCTAAGTTTTACGAATTCTAGCAAACATCAAAACACTTCTCACTCATTTGGGTAATAATATGGATATCAATCCCCTAGTCGGATTATTAAAATATCCCAGGTAATAAGCAAGTTAGTAAATAACAACAAATGGTAGAAGACAGATGGTTCCACTTACATGGAATCTGACGTCCCCAAAGAGGAACCAAACCTTTGTACAGGCTGCAAAAATATAACAAAATATTAAAATCTGTTCTATAAGGTACAGATTAAGGAATGTGCTAACAACAATGACAATAGCATACCCCATGGTTCCTTCAGATCTTACAAATTTTGGTAATCCATCTGACAATCCCCTAGCAAAACCAGGCTGTGTCTGAACACGAACTTTTACAGCTTCAAATGGGCAAAGAGCAATGTCCGCAATCACTTCCGCAGATGCAGAACCAGCAAGGTATATCAGAGTCTTGTACTTTGCAGCATTTTCTGCTCCAGCAAGGTCAGAGTAGTACTTCTTGAAGAATTCATAGAATCCGAACTTGCATGCACCCTGAGCACTGTAACCCAAAAGAGTAGGAACCCATCCCCGGAAGAAGCCCTTAGCACCTTGCTCCTTAAGCAGCACACCAAATCCAGATGATATGCTCTTGTATTTTGCGGGGTCAATCTAGGAATTTATGAAATTTCAGTCAGTTTAGATGCTTCATTACTAATGCTCGGTAAGAAAATAAAAACAATTTAATTACTAAGGGAATAGTTCCACAAATGAAGACAATCATACCATAGTTAAGAAAAGTAAAAGGGGAAGCTAACAAATGAGAAACTATCCCATTGGGATGGAAAGTCAGTACAGTAAAAGATCTAGGACCATTACGAGCACAATGTCCAAACGTGTAAAAATGAAGCTCTTTAATCACAAATCTAAGAAAAAGTTAACCAAGTTTCAAATGCCATTTCATCAATCTACTTAAAAACCTTTAGCTAATGCTGCAGAGAAGACTCTTAAGCAATAATACCACGCGGTGACTGAGTAGGATAGTTTAGTAAGGTTCAGGGTTAAAAAGCATTGAGATAAGACTATAATAGCATGAGAGTCCAATACATTCTCGTGTTGACAAACTGCACAATCATAATCAGCAAAAGTGACATGTGAAGGATGAGAAGGGAAACAACCAAGTCTGAATAGCACACTCCTACCCCTTTCCATATATCTAAAGATAATACAAATTAAATGAAAAGGCAGCCTTGCTTCCTTGGTTTGTGGCATGTAGAGGTTTTCACATTTAAAATTATTCAAACTACTACACACATGATAGAATAAGATCTGAAATAATAATTTCCAATTAGATCTTAAACAAAATAATAACGCCTCCTCATCTATACAGAGAAATCACCAACCAACACTTTTTCCAACAAAGTCATTCCTGCTAGTCACATTACAAATTTAGATCTAGAACATGCTCAATGATATTCAAACCAGAAGAGAATAGATCGGATCTACACACACAAAAGGAGCATATAATAATGTTTAAAAGAGTTGAGAAGTCAACGATCGCGTCAGAAATGGACAGATCTGAAAGCAAAGCGTAAATGAAATTGGATCAAGACCTGCATGTTACATTTGACGAGATCAAGAGGAGTAACAGCCATGTGAGTGAGACCACAGCTGAGGATACCACCGAAGGTACAGGCAGCGTAGAATTGTGGTGAGTACATCTCGATCTTTCCAGGTTCGCTAGGTGCAGGAATTACGAAGCTCTTGTTGGTTGACGACGGATGTGCAGCGGGCAACACACTGGTGGTGTTCTCGGGAACAGCAAAGGTTTTGGGAGTGAAAGAAGAAAACGAAGATGGAGTGTAGAGGAAGCTTGGGAGAAGAGACTGACGGCGTGAGTTCTCCATGGCGAAATGAGTTTGTGACGGCGCAGTGAGAGATCGGAAGCGAGGAGAAATGGGCGAGGGTAAAGTATTACAGAGGGCTGAAAACCTTCTCCTCTCGCTCTCCCAATAGCTTTTGGTACTAATTCATACATACAATAAAAATTTCCACCTTTTTATACTGACCAATCAGCCATGCTCTTTGCGTTATTTACACGGAGTGACCAATATAGTGTGTACCGGCCCTAGTGTCTCAATTTACCTTTATGCCCCCGCAATCGTTTGTTTCTTTCCTAATCAAAATCATAATTAGCCATTTATCATGCCATCATTTTAGTGTTAAAGAAAATGCTTATCATTTTACCAAATCAATTACACCCTTCACCAGTTCACCTACTTAAATTTGAATATTGTTTTAATGACCGAGATACTTGTTCCAGGACCTTTAGGATCAATTATGATTTTTAAAACTTGAGAATGATGGACTCATATTCTACTTTCTCCATTTAAATATCAAACTTAATTCGTATGAAGCAAGGCTTAAACATGTCACTTAAGTCACAAGCCCCTCAATTTTTGCCTCTTGAACAGTCCTTGTGGCTAGTATAATGAATATTTATTTTGTGGCTAAATCTATGCTAGTTTAAGTAATTCATGACTAACTAGATGAAACTTTTATTTTTCAATCTCTATGAATAAATAGATGTAAAGATATCAAAGAAAATATTTAAAAAAATACTCGCAATGAATAAACAACTTATTCTCGACTTCCAATTATCATTTTTGTGAGTCTTAGACAGCTAGTCTACTCTTTTCTTCTCTTTCATTTCCTTCATCTCCCAAGCCTTAATCGCACCTACTTCCTTTTGCTATGTATTATGACATTTGTGGTAAAAAAGGGTAAAATTCAGAAGGCTAGCCAAGATTGTATTCTTCTAAGTGAATGAGGTCGGCTCAATAATCGAGGGCTCACGTGGAGGCAGCAATAATAACAAAATCACTATCTATGTATAGTGGTGGATATACTTTGGGTAAATCCAAAATTCAAACATAAATGTGAATTTCTTGAATTTTTAGTTTGTATTATTGGATTACTTCGATTTTGGATTTAATTTTTTTAAATTTCGAATTTCGTATTGGATATTGAATTTGGTACATCAAATTTTTGGATATACGAAAATCCAAAATTCTTATACTTTATATTTAGCTTATTATCCATACTACGCATTAGATATTATCATATATACTCAATATTAATTACTACTAAGTTATTATGAGAATAGTTTCTATTTGGACATGGTTTTACTATTTTTACTTCTTATCTGTTGTATTAACGTCTATATTGTATTTTTTTGGTATAATAATTTTATTGCTTTAATATTTTATTTAAATAATTGTGATGATAATAAAGAACTTTTCAGATAGTTTGATATGAGTACTTCATTTGGATATTTATTTTTATAAAAAGAAGAAACATATCAAGTTATAAGCTTAAAACCGAGAATTCAAAATATTCAAACCTATTAATCCAAAATCGAACTGAAAAAATCCGATCCAACCCGAACTTATTTGGATTATCATTTTATCAATCCGAAAACTGAAAATTCAAATCGAAATTTCATATGCAATCCGAACTGCCCGAACGTTCACCCTATCTACATGGTAACGAGATGGATTCGTTAACTTACGCATATATATATTTTCATCTCTCTTTTGCTTGAATACTATTGAAGTGTGTCGACGAAATAATCTTTTCCTAGGCTCTCATTCAACGCAAATGTTGTTGATGTGCATTGGCATGCTCATGAAGCAGGTCTCAACTGGATTTTTTGACCACCAAAAGTCAAAAAGAGAAGCCAAATACATATTTAGGCCTTCAAACTTGCCCCCTTTTTTTTTTATTTAAACACTTAAATTAAACTTTGTTCCTATTGAACATTTGAACTTGAACCTAAATGTGTCTATTAAACACACATTGATGACATGGTAAAATGTAGGTTGCACTAAGTATGAGCGCGTTAGGCTTTGTTTTTTTATCAATAAAATTCCTTCTTCTTCTCCCTCTCTCCCCCTGCCACCATCATCACCATCACCCACCACCTTCTTCCGCTGCACTCACCGCAAAATTAATTCTGCATAGAGGTTAAAATTCACTCACCTACACACCACAAAATTATACAAAATTTACACACATTATTCTCCGTAGGGACACTAAGAGATACTTAAAGACTTCCTTTGTGGCTTCACCATAAGGCAACAAACTCGCTAGCCACCCTCATTCTTATTCTGTAAAATTATTTCATACTTCTTAACCTTAATCAATAACTAACCAGGTCAAAATACTATTTGGTTTCAGAATTCTTAAGTGAAAGAAGAGCATATAAATTCTCTCTATAAAAGAAATTTCCTTGAAGTTAAGAGATCCATTCTCATTTTGTGTTTGTTATGTGCCACATAAAATATTAACTAGAATATCAAAGGGATTTTGTAGGATTATTTTTCCTCGGTAAATCAGTTTTATTTTCTTTGCGGAGGTCTTGGGGGTGTTTGGGGGTGTGGAGAAGAAGATGGAAGAGAAAGATTGGTAAAATAAATTATAAAAGAAATGTTTTTCTTTTTACTTTCCACGTGTCACATATTAATTCGTTATTTTATCATGAATAAAAGATGTTCGAAAACACACGCTTAAGCTGTTCCAGAAAATATGGGATACATATTTAATAGGTATATTGAGTTCAAGTTCAAAGGTTCAATAGGAATAAAGTTTAATTTAAATGTCTAAATGAAAAGAAGGACAAGTTTGAGGGTCTGCATCTCTATTTGGCCAAAAGAGAAGGTAAAACAACAGTTGAGCAAAGAACAATGCAATGGGCATGATGGTAATTCAAATGGAGGACCTCAGCGGTATATTCCCTAGACGTGTTGCATCGGAAGAATCAATGAAATTGGAGCACTCACCCACCAAATGCATTTACACGGCCCACTTCAAGTATACCACTTGGAAATTTTCTTCTTAATATATAGTATTTTTATTTTTTTTGAAGATCAATTCAGATTAGACAAAAGGCAAGAGAGAATGTTATTGGCAAATTATAGAAGAGATATAACAGAGGCATCTAATATTTGGATAGCTAAAACTAGGGGCACTTTAGTCATTTCAATCAAGTCGTTAGAAAGCTGTTAAGGTAGTTAGGAAGTTTGTTACAATTAGAGGGGTTAAATACTGTGTAACAGAATTTAGAAGAGGCACCGCATTTTGTAAGAATTATTCTTTATCAATAATTCCAATCCCTATATTCTCTCAACTCTAATTCTCTAGCTTTAGCGCAAATCTGTTCAGGAATTGTTCTTTACCTTCGATATCTTAAGACTGCACTATTAGAGTTCTTTCATTGAGCTCATTCCAGAGAAAGAAAATAGAGGGGGGAGGAGGAGAAGGTTGTAATACAACGTGGAAGTTGGAACTACTATAGTGCTACTTTTTCATTTTTTTTTTCTTTATTTCTCTTGAATAGAAACAAATATGCATCAACATGTTATTATTTTCTTTTTATCGTTTTAGTATAACATTAAGTTTCCCTTTGAAAATATTCTTATAGTACTATTATTTTCCCATATTTGGTATTATTAATGTTTTCATTAATAAGAATGTTTGCACCAAATAGAGAATTGATTGTCATTTATGGAATAAGTCATTTTCATATCAATAACAATACATACCTCTTAGTTTTTCATATCATTTGCTTAAAACAACA
The DNA here is from genome assembly GCA_032618575.1 of Nicotiana noctiflora. Classification (NCBI taxonomy): domain Eukaryota; kingdom Viridiplantae; phylum Streptophyta; class Magnoliopsida; order Solanales; family Solanaceae; genus Nicotiana; species Nicotiana noctiflora. The sequence goes on from JASVEL010011648.1 coordinate 94,619, forward strand.
CGTAAACTACAAGCTTCAGCACTCGAAACAACCACCAAAATCATATCCACCTTCAATATTTACTGTTTTCTTACATACCTTAATATCCACCAGTGTAACATTGTAAAAAGTAATTTCAAGGTGAAAAACAGTTTTGCTAAATGCTAATGCTGGCAGAATTCCAAAATTGACCTACAAAACTCTGGACAACCCAAATGACATGTTCGTTTCAAACAAACAAGATTCAGCTTTCTCCATAGTGGATACAAGAGGTTGAATAGTGAAGAATCGAGCAGGCGATTAATTCACTGGAAAAACATTGCCTTTACTTTCTGTTCAACTTCTGCTTATTGATCCGCTTTCTCTCTTTTGGTCTTGTACATACCACACAACAGGGGAATATCAATCGGATATTAGTATCCTGCATAAGAGCAGCATAAAAATAGCCGAGCTATGACGATATCTGTTGAATAATGAAGAATAGAGCAAGATGGATATGGAGGATTCATAAAGCTGACTACCTAGTGTGAGATTGACGCACCATTGAAGAAAATCAATTCTGCTGCAAATCTCTATCACTTTAAGCACCACTGCAGATCATATGACAACTCCCGGAAGTTGATTAGTCGCCAAACATGAAATTTTGTTCAATGCTTGATCACCAATAGTCCCCACAGGAGCACAAGCCGTCCTTAAAATGGTGAAATCTCTTTGCATCTCTGACTACAATTTCCCTATTAACAATCTTGGCAATTAGCTTAATTGTTGTATGACAGTCTCCACATATCCTAAGATTCTTAATCACCTGAATTGTACTACCGGGGACCGAATTCATAACCCCAAAAGCAACAGCGAGCTTCTCACTATGAACTCGTAATGTCAGTCCTTTCTCTTCCTCCTCAACATCATGAAGATCAGATGTCATGTTGGGTACATAGCCAGCTATCTGCAGCTTTACAGATAATTCCTCCAAATATGCATAAATCTTCTCATGTTGAGGGTGTTCTCTATCACCAACAAGAAATACATGCACCCTGCCTTTGAGTTCAAGCAGGCTGAACCCAGGAGGTTTACTTAATCCATGATTTTTCATAAGTATCCTCATCTTATCCACATCTTCCCACCTCCCAGCATCAGCATATATGTTCGAGAGCAAAACATAATACCCACAGTTTGTTGAGTCTAATTCAAACAAGTTCCTAGCAGCAATCTCCCCAAGCTCGACATTCTTGTGCATCCTGCATGCAGCAAGAAGAGAACCCCAAACAACAAAGTCAGGCGTCACCTTCATTTCTTCTATCAAATTATATGCCTTGGCAAGGAAACCAGCACGTCCAAGAAGATCAACCATGCAAGCATAATGCTCCACTCCTGGTTGTATGCAATATCTAGGCTCCATCGCATTAAACCAATACCACCCTTCATCCAGCAACCCAGCATGGCTACAAGCTGCTAGGACAGAGACAAAGGTAATATAATTTGGTTTTACCCCAGCTAAGTTCATCTCGTAAAATACTTGAAGGGCTTCCCTGGCTCTACCGTGCATACCATAACCTGCAATCAAGGCAGACCATGATTTCACATTCTTTTCCTTCATCCGATTGAATGCATTCCTCGCCATCCTTAATCTTCCACATTTGCAGTACATGTCAATCATGGACGTAGCCACATATACATTATCCTCTAGGTTCATTTTTATAACCTAAAGAGATCAAAGTCGAATAGACAACTAAGAACATCAATACAGTTAAAAAATAAGGAGTCAGAAAGAATGCAGCAGTTATAAAGGTGGTTAGTCATGAAGTACCTGATCATGTATGCACTTGCCAGCCTGAAGAGCTCCTGAATGTGCACAAGCCAACAGCACGGCTGACAAGGTGACAGCATTGTAGTCAATCTCTCTATCCCACGCCAGGGAACGAAAAATTTCCAGTGCCTGAGATGAAAGTCCGTGCTGGGCATAAACTGCGATCATAGAATTCCATGAAATGATGTCCTTCTCAGGCATCACATCAAACATCTTCCTGGACAAATCAACTTCACCACACTTAGCATAGGCATCAATTAACGTATTCCCAACTCCCTGGTCTTCATCGAATCCCCTTTTCGTGACAAAGCCATGGAGCCCTTGGGTAAGGGTCTTCCCTGAAACACGAGAACACGCGGATAGCACGGAAACCATGGAAACCGAGTCAAGAGAAATTAGTTCCTCCGCTTGGCCCGCCAAGAGCTCTTTAAAAAGCGAGAGCGCTTCATGGGGTTGGTCATTTTGGACGTAGCCAGTTATCATGGAGGTCCAAGAAACAACATTCTTTTGAGGAATTTGATCAAACAGCTTTCGTGCATCAGCAAGTTGATCGCACTTGGAGTACATATCAATGAGGGCGGAAGATACAAAAAGGTCGGTTTCATAACCAAAGATGAGAGCTTGTTGGTGGGTCTGCTTGCCGGAAGTGAGATCGGAAAGGAAGGAACAGGATTTGATGGCACATGGAAAGGTGGAACGGTTTGGTTTGAGAGAGAGCTTTCGCATAGAAGAGAAAGCTCGAAGGGCTTCAACGGAGTCACCGCTCCGAGCCAAGTCGGCAATGATAGAGTTCCACGAGAACACATCGGATTTGTCTAAGTATCTGTTGAAGAACTTGGCCAGGTTAGGATTTGTGGAATATTGGCGTCGACACAAATAGGAGACTCTAGAGAGTGGAGCCAAATTAGTGCTCTTCATTCATTCATCCAGTGGAAAGGGTTGCAGTTGTGGCTTGGAACTGTTTAAATCGTATAACAAGTTCAAACTACTAATGTGGTTAGCAATTTTTGTTAGATAGTACTTGGTAGTACATGCAGAGCCAGAATTTTATGTATATAGAATGAATTAGTAACACAAATATAATGTTTGAGCAAAAAGTACTGATTCGCCCAAGCTGTATTCGGACTTCTAACTCCGCTCCTGCTTAGTAGTAGTGCCTAACCATTAATTGGGATTTGGGGGATTTCAAATCTTCCAAGCATAAACCTTTATAAGTAAAAGATCGCCAAGCATTACTAGTTAAGTAAAGAATCATTAATAGGAAAAGAAAGCTACTACAGAACAAAGTCAGACTGATTTTTTCAAAAGCTTATTATAAAGCCACACCAGAAATGCCCTACAATATCAATAATTTAAAATGCTACAAACTGAAACAATAATCCACACCCGTGGTTCCAACTCCAATTCAGTATCAGTATGCAGTTGGAGAAGTGGAAATTAATTTTGCAAAAGAAATTGATAATCATCAAAAGTATCATCCAGTGATCTGACTCTGGTTGTAGAATACACATCCCGTGAATGCTTTGAAGAATTCCCTAATTAAGCCAAAATACTTAATTTTCTCAGTGATCTCAGCTGCCGAACGGAATTATTCACTACAGAAGCCTAAGATGTGCAGTATCGTTCATTCTCTTGATCTGCCATCCCAATTTCCAGGAATGTTGTAGCACCGTAACAGAAGAATCATCTATGCATATCTTACTTGACATCATTGCACTGCAGCCAAGGAGGGCAGTAAGAAGACACTTGATTGGGATTGAATGAGTAAAAATACCAATGCATTGAGAAACATTAGTAGTGATTTGCACATTCAAATCGCGGATAGAATTAGGATTAATGGGTTCTCGAGGTGACATCTCATCATCAGCCTCATGATCCCCAGTAGTTGTCACGATCTGAAGCCTACTCTTTCCAGACTTCTTCCTCGAAAGTCCTTGTCGGTTCCTGTGGTGCAAATCCCAATGAGACGATGAGAATGAAGGCGGCACATCTCGGTCATGAACTGAATTGACAAGTGCATGAGAACCACGATTTGAGAAAGCCTGGCTCTCACTCTGATCTGGTGGGGAGAAATCAGATCTGAATTTTTCAGGCAATGCCATAACAGTTCCGTTTAGGAATTGTACCATCCGAAATTCTACCTGCCTCAGTGACTCTCCAGATGGTGCTGAAAAATCAGGCTGGAACCTTTCCATTAGACTAATTGTTTCAGGTGTAAATATATCCGAGCGGTGGCATCCCTCCCAATGCCCCTGACTCATTTCTAGTAGTGCATCAGAGGATTGTATACGTTCCTCTGAAAAGTTCAATTCCTGTACAGTTAACAGATGAATCAATACATTACCAAAATTAGAAGGCCTTAACACAACATGCTAATAATATTTTACACTAAATCGATTATTTAAAAAAACACGTTACACTTAATCCCTGGGACTTGGCCAATTCAGGTGTTCTACTTACAGTCGAAATTTGCATCATCATCCCCATAGAAAACATCATATCATGCATCACTAAGAACGGAAAAGATTCAACTTTTAAATCAATTTTGTAACACATAACAAGATACAAGAGAGAGTAAGCTTTTCTAGCAGAACTTAAAAACTGAAGAAGCTCGGCGTTGGGCTTCTTTGCAGCTTGCATAATTCTGAGATGTGATGCTAAACTGTGGTTCAGCTGCTCTGAAAGAACAGCAACATAATCTTCGGATTTGCAGGTGCTCAAGGCAGTAAGAATGCTTTTGACACGCTAAGTCTACTGAGAAGCCAATTATGCCTTACACGACTACAGAATATGCAATTCGTCTTTGCGGTACAAATCTAGCTGTCCCTTTTGTTGATACACTATGCACAAGTATGATATTGTGTGGAAATGTAATATAGGGTGATAATATAGTGTACTCTACCTATCCTAGATAAATACAATTAGTTTCCCTTTTATTTGTTTTCCTCCGATATGAATCTTGTTAGTAATTTCTACTAGAGGAAGTGGACTAACTTTTATCCCCCAAAGTAACTGTTATCCCTAGATCATCTGAAACCGAAAGTTACCTTTTAATATGTTGTTTGGGCTCAACTTTGTTCAAAGTTCAAACTATTAGTAGTATGAATTCCAACTACAAACTTTCCAAATCCAAACTACTTAGACAGTCACAGCCATATAAATCCTGAAACTAAAGCAGCTAACAAATTCAAATGGTTTCTTTTAGAGCTGCATCATTATGCCTCCTGACAATTACCGGAGCACTATAAGAGAAAACATGTTCTCCCGCAGCTGATAATTGTAGAGCATATAGGATTTTACATCAATTGGTTGGTGAAGTGTTCCATTTTTTTTATGGCCCACAAAAATAGAAATTTGGAAGCAAAGGGATTTGATTTTTGACATTTCCAATCAAATTCCAAAAGATCAGAGCTTAGTAGTTAGATAATCCTACAACAATAGCAATCATAAACGGAGAAACCGACATTGAAATAAAAGCAATCACAGGGAGGAGAAAAGAATGAAAGATACCTGGCAAACAGAGAGAGCAGTAGCTCGAGCCCGATCCAAGGGAGAAGTATACATAGAATTGAAACGAATCCCTTGAGACTTGAGGAAAACAGCCAAAGCTCTGGCTTGGCGCTTGCCATTAGGGGTAAGTGCAGCCTCGGGACATCGGCCGGCAATCAAATCAGGCCTTAAATTCATATGACACTCGCCATTACTAATCAAATAGACTTCGGTGAGGGTCCTATCGTCATCCACAGAATCAGAGGAGAAGGTGCGGTGGAAATGAGGGGGAGGCGGAAGTGGGGGCGGGGGAGCCAGAACATTATAAGGGTCCCACACCTTAATGGAAGGGCCCAAACGAGGGGTGCCGAATGAGGAGAGCTGAGGGGAGAGAGGAGATGCGGAGGCGTGGCAAGGTAACATCTCGGGCTCTTGTTCCAGAACCTTCTTCAGCAGAGTAGTATCGTCGTCACCACCTAATAATTGACGTCTCTCATCTGGGGTATCATTCTCCTCGTGCTCTCCATCTTCTTCTTCTTCATCTTCTTGCTCTTCATCTTCCTCAGAGGGTACGGCTACCGACTGAGAAGACCCCATTGATGATTACAATACTATCTGGATCTTTCCGATCTAGCTACGGATCGTAGTTGTATTTGAACTTAGCTCACAGACAAATAAAGAAGAGTTTTAGGAAAGAAACATAGGATTCAGCACACCGGACCTGTTTTCTTCTCCTCGGATTTGGACTTGGCCGCTTTGGTGGGTAAAAAGATGGAAGCTTTTTGTTTCGTGTTCTTCAATTTGGAATTGGCAAAAGGACCCAGAAATAGGTAGATTTTCTGTAAACTTGTCTTATTGTTTAGGAAATAGAGGGATAACTCTATAAATTGATCTTAAATCCAGAAATGAGACGAAGATGGAGCAAGGGGATCTGAGGAAGATGCAGAAAATAGATAGAAGCAGTTTTACAAAATGTTAGTGGCATGGTAAAAATAGGAGGATGCGCAAACTTCGGCTAACAGATGCAATTGCTAATAAAGACCACTTATCATTATTACACCATTTGCTACTATTACAGTATTACTATACCTTTATTTAGCCAGATCGAGTCAGGCCTTTCACTCTGCCAATGATATCAAATTCTTTCCTCTTATTATGGACACTAGTTTTTACCTATGTCACAAACGTTTTCTAGCGGTGTATTTCTTTTCGCAAATGATCAATTTTACTCATCTCTCTATACGTTCAAATTTGATAACCACGGTAACAGATAAATAGGATATAGGGCGGGGTCGATCACGATACAGCGATTGGCAGTCGTCCGAATAAAAGCCAACGACAGGAAGCGGGCAACTGAGATAAAACAGCACTTAAACTTAAAAATAGACACGAAGAATATTCCTTTGAATATTCTATATGTTATACTTTTTAGAGTTTTTTGGGAATGTTTCTTATAAATTGGAAGAGAGAGGGAACCAAATGGGGACCTACCTTTGGAGAACCAAGAAACACATTGTAAAATTGAAAGAAGAATATACGGAAAAGTTGTCTTATTTACTTTATTCAACCATATGTTATTCAACCTTCATCCATAACTCTCAAAGACTCCACATTCATATCAACTGCAAGATCGAAGAGGCACCCAATTGCATAATCATTGGGTGACAGTTCCTTTACAGTATAACCATTGTCGTTTCTTACATTTATTGCACATTTATGATATTACATATTTTGTCAATCTTAGTATATTGAACTCACTAATTAATTCTCTTAAACTCTTCTCACTATACATTATACAAGGGTTTTGTTCTATTTGATATAAGATTTATTAAGCTCAACTGAGATTCACCCCATTGTCATGTTATTAATTAGTTTAGCATTCATTTGCTCAAACAATTTGGCGCCGTCTGTGGGGAGCTTTTTAGTTGAAACTATAGTACTTTCTAGATCTGCACCAACTAACAATGGCAGGAAAAGGAGATGCGGGGTTGAAAACGATAGCAGGTGTCACTAACAACATCCTGAACACCATCAACAAAGATGGCATGGAAGACAATGAGAACGTGACACCAAGTGCCACGCCCAAGTAGAGTGCTTCGCCTTCCCCTCGGAAAGCGTAACTACTTCATGTGAACCAAGTTATTGGGATCACGATGAGTCGTCCTCAGATGCGACTCGCAACTTATCGTTAACCAAGTTACTAGGATATTCCAACTCAAGGAGCAAAGGCAACAGAAATATCGGGCATAAATTCATATACCACTGTCAGAAATGGATGAATTCCAACTATATAAGATACCCAGGCACAAAATATAGAAGCAGATGGCCTCGCCAAACTAGCAACAACAACCAAAAATATCACCAAGGAGAATGTAGTCACCCTCATCCACTCGTCAATAGACCAAATTGAGGTACATTTTATAAATTTGACTTGGGACTAGCGCAACCGCATCCTGACATATTTGTAGGAGGGAACACTCCCACAAGACAAAAAGGAAGCCAAAAAGCTTTGAATGCAGGCGGCTAGGTACAACCTCATAAATCATGACCTTTAAAAGAGAACGTTCGGTGACCCCTTGGAAAAATGCCTATAGCCAAATCAAATAAGGCGAATGCTCGAAGAAGCACATGAGAGTCATTGTAGTGCACATACAGGCAACCTAGCCCTCGTCGGGTGCCTCATTTGCGTAGGGTATTACTAGTCTAACACGAAAAGGAAGTCACAGACTACAAGAAATGCGAGAAGTGCTAAAAGCACGTGCCTATGATACACCAAGCGGGCGAACTCCTTCACTCTATCACTTCACCATGGGATTTCATCAACTGGGGAATGAACATCGTTGGACCCCTCCCAACGGGGTGAGGTAAGACATGTTTCCTTTTAGTCTTAACTAACTACTTTTCCAAATGGGTGGAAGCAGGTGCGTTCACCCAAATACACGAGCAGGAAGTCATCATATTCATATGAAAAAATATCATATGTCGTTTCGGCAACTCCAAAGAAATCAACTGCGATAATGGACCCCAGTTCACGTGGAAAAAGACGACCAAGTTCTTCAAAAAATGGCGCACCGAGTGAATACTCTCCACGCCATATCATCCCGCTGGCAGTGAACAAGCTGAATCCTCCAACAAAACAATATTGAATATCTTAAAGAAAAAACTTGAGGAAGCGAAAGTGTCACGACCCTAGTTCACCAATTGTGAACATGTCGTGATGGCACCCAGTCCCCACGACTAGGTAAGCCTAACACGTTGCGGAATCTATAAATTATAATTACTTAAATAAGAAACAGTGGAAAATAACATAAAAGATATGTAATCCGTGCCACTTGGCACATACATCCGTCACACAATAAATAAACACTACCAAGATCCGGAACCCCACGGTAACACAGACTAAAAGAGAAATACAACCGTGGCTCTATGTGTAAAGAGTATCTAACAACGAAATGAAGAAAAATGTCAACTAGTAATACTAGAATAGAAGGGAAGCCTCCGGATCCGCGGACGTAGCAGATCATACCTCGAAGTCTCCCGGAAAGCTGCAGAATCACCTAGTACGAGCCTGCTCTGATGTACCTGGATCTGCACAATAAAAGTGTGCAGAAGAGTAGCATGAGTACACCACGGCGGTACTCAGTAAGTTCCAAGCCTAACCTCGATGGAGTAGTGACGAGGAAGGTCAGGGCCCTACTGAGAAACAATAATATAATGGTGATAACAAAATAAACAGTTTAAATGATAATAATTTCCGAAATAACAATATTATGATAATTACTACAACTGTCTACAATTAAGCTAACAACAAATAACCAACTCAAATAAACAAATCCAGGATCTGTGGGAATTGAACCCACAGTCCCATTCTCAGTACCTCAGGATCTCCGGGAATCGAACCCGCAGTCCTTACCAATAATCAATAAATCTCAGGATCTCGGGAATCGAACCCGTAGTCCACATTTCAATAAATCTCGGGATCTCGGGAATCGAACCCGTAGTCCACATTTCAATAAATCTCAGGATCTCGGGAATCGAACCCGTAGTCCACATTTCAATAAATCTCAGGAATCGAACCCGTAGTCCCTACCAGTATCACGCCTGTGAGCACGTGATTTTTGCCTCACACGAATTACTCCCAAAATGTCAAAAAATAAAAGAGTTTTTGTTTGGTTGTAATGCTTGGGGATCACATGTTCTTTTCCTTATCGCTTGCATTTGTGGGTCCGCGTCCGTTTTGCTTAAGTTAACAATCGAAATACATATACCAAATGTGTCGCATCTATATTTGCAGGGTTAGTTCCGCACCTAGAAATAGTGTTATTTTTGCAAAAATGAAAAAAAAAAAAAGTCATTTAATGAACAATTTGGTAGTTAATTGTGTTAATTGTTACTAAAAATTAATTATAGGTGCTACAAGTCGATTTGTTTATATATATATATATATATATATATATATATATATATATATATATATATATATATATATATATATATGTAAGAAGATCAGATCTGGGCCAAAAACTTAGTCTAAAAAACCAGGCCCAAACGAATCACCTCTGATCCAGCCCAACCCATCCTCGATCGTGGCCGTTCATTTCGAATTGATCCTAGGGCCACGATCTCTCTTATCAACCCGTCAAGAAGCACTGATCTAGGCCGTTCAATTCAGTGGATCCAACGGCCAGTGCTTCATCCCCCAACCCGTTGGGCAACCCGACCCAATCAACCCCCAGACAACCCGGCTCCCATAAACGACCAAACGGTATCGTTTGGATTAATGAAACGATCCAGGCCGTTGATCTCATTTGATCAAACGGCCAGGATTAGATCCCAGCCCCACCATATATACTAAAAAACCTACCCAGCCCCCCCTTAGCCGGACCCCTCCTCTATCGTCTCTCTCAGAGACAAGCCAAGCCCCACCTTCCCCCACCGCACTCCGCCGGCGGAAGTAGGCCAAACCAACCCAAATTAACACCGTAGACTCTCCCAAGCCCCCTCTACATGGATCCGTTAGTCGTTAGTCTCGAATGTAGCTCGAACGTCTCGAATATTCGTTCGAAGTTCGCCGGAACTTGAACGTCTACCCCAAACTGCCTCCAATTCACACCATTGACTCCCCACACCTCCCTCACACCCCTACTAACCTTGGTTCAACTCGAATCTAGCCGGAGTTGGAAAAACCCCAAATCCCACTCACATGAACCCTAGAAATCCAAAACGGGTTCTCCATTCAAATTGATTAGAGATTGAGGTCTAATGGACCTTAATCTAGGTGTTCTCAACCGAGAACACCCCGATTAAGGCCCATTTTGGCTTCAATAGTTCAAGTCCGAGGTCGATCCTGGGCCACTGTTGATTTCGGAGGTATTCTTTCCTCTTTCCCTTCTCCTAGTCTCATCTAGTCCTATGTGGTATTCATTTATGTGATATTTCTTTTAGCTTTCCAATTTCTTTTAAACTTGCTGTTCTACTCTTCAAGACCTCTTATTTGGTCGATTCCTTCTGTTTTCTTTAATTAAAATGAATGGTATGTTTAGTCTGATTAAGGTCGTCAAGCCATTAGTTCATATCTGTTGGCCCCCTGAGTCTGCCCGGAATCCTGAATCACTGATTTGTTTGGCCCTTATTTGTTCTTGATTATATGTGTTGTAATCGATTAGGCGAACATCGTCGATTAGTTATATGGGTCTGTTGGTTAGAACACTGGATAACGATTAACACTGTTAAGACTGATCCAAGCCACTGTTTGGTTTAACAGATTCTTCTTTTTGAATTGTCTATGATGTTGGGATATAACTGTTAGTAATTTGGATCAGAATGTTAGCATCTTAGGATTTAAAAAATACCTTACCCATGAAATGAACTAGTGGAACCTGCTGTACAGCAGGGCACTACCAGTTCCTGCAGTCCTTGGATTAAAATAACAAGACCCATACCTAGACATTTTAAGTGGCTAGGACAGAACAGAATATGGGTTGGCCAGTGCTTAAAAACTAGTTGTTTAGTGGTTTAGGACAGAGGGGGAGATGGGCTGGTCAGGATTTTAATATAGATTGGCCAGGTGAGGGAGGGGGTATAAAAAGAGGAAGGGAAACAGAATTGAAGGGAAACAAAAACACTCTGGATAGACATACACACACAGTAAGGATTCGAATATACACACAGATACTCTGGGAAACTGGGAGACACAAATACAAAAGGATATAGATAGAGAGATTTGGGAGTTTCTTAAAGATAGAGATAGGCTTGATATACACACACATATAGGAGAGTTTGAGAGGGTCTAAGGAGACACATAATATTGAGAAGCAAATCAGAGAAAGAGTTGAAAATCAGAAGCACAGTCAGGTTTCCAGTAGTGTATCTGGTTGGTTTTTGATTGGTTGTTGGTTTTCAATTGGTCCGTTTTTGGGGTCAGCTGTGGGTGGTTATGATGCTGTAGATCATTGGTTTTCATTTTGAGCCCTTTGGAGGTTGTGCTGGTTGTGTTTTAGCTATTCCATTGCTGTTGCTGGCGTTACATTGCTGCTGACCTTTCTCTCATCTTCTTGTATTACCATCTCCAGGTACACATCCCTGCCAATGAGAACTCTATTGAATGAAAAAAGTACATTTCTATTCAAAAAATGAAGATGTAATGAAATTGCTGAATGAAAAATGAAGTTCAAGTGTTGAACCACCTCTGTTTTTCTTTGTATTTTTATCTTATTCTTTTCGTTTATAGTTTAGTGTAGTTTGATCTGAATTTTACTTAGTGTAATATGTATAAGTAGAGAAAAACACAACAAAAACAATGTAATAGCTAGTGATAGTAGTAGTATAGTAGTAGTAGTAAGCAGTAGATCATCTAGTTAAAGTAGATAAAACTCACTAAATAGGCTAAATAACCACAGATTGAATTGAATATGGCTTTCACAGTAGAAATATTGAATGACTCACATGGCAAACCGGATCTGGGATTCAATAATCTCGATTAGTTTGGGTTAAAAGAGAAATAGGTAAAACTTGAGGTAATAATTTGATTAAGATTGGCCTGTGAATATCAAATACGCTTGACTCATATCAATATGAGTAGTTAATCACATACCTGAATTTGTTTAAAAAGAAGAATGGTAACAGAGGTATGAAGTAATTCGCAATTGGTTTGGGGATGTTGAATAAGTATAAGTTAAGGTGAATCCAGTAGAATAATCATGTATAGGCATCACTGAATCACTCGGCTTTGGATACTCGGGTCCCCTTGAAATAAGCATTCAGGTTGTTTAAGTCATGTTTTCATATGATTAAATCATCGGGTATTAATTGTTAGTTAAATAATTTTCCATTTCTTGGTATGTCGGCCTTTTAGGAAAAATAGGAGCATAGAAGTAGTTGGCTTTCATAAGCATTTAGTTATTATAGCTCAAGGTTAACGAATCATATTGTATAATGATTTTTGTCTTCTGACAAATAAATAAAAAATGATTTGATTTCATTCCTAATTCCGAGTACTTGTTTCTTTTATATGAATTCTGCGTTATACTTTCGTTATTACAATTTGGTTTGGGCCCTATGTGTAACGCGGGCCTGGAATGCTTAGTACTAGAAATACGATCAAGGAAAAAACAATATAGAAAATATAGTATACATTAAGATTGAACTTTTAAAATTAGATTGGGACGAGCCTCGCCCGACATTAAACAAGCGGGGCCCCCATTTAGTAACAAGATAATAAAGTAGACTCGGGAAAGCTAATAGCGAATTCCATAGCTTTTCCTAAAAAACTTAAAAGCCGATAGACGTTGTTTTAGGGCACGATTTAATGTACTTTCCTTTGAACGAGTGTGCACTCGGTGCGACTCAAATCTAAATCTCGACGAAACTGAAATACATTAGAGTCGCAGGCGTACTGGTTACGGTGCGGCTCGAAATGTGTTTTCGTAACGTCGCAATTCTTCTAAAAAATAAGAGCGGAGCATTAAAAGCACATAGTTAAAATATATAAACGAACCAGATAGAAACATAAATTGCAATTGAGCGACCGTGCTAAAACCACGGAATCCGGGAGTGCCTAACACCTTCTCCCGGGTTAACAGAATTCCTTATCCAGATTTCTAGTTTCGCAGACTATATTACAGAGTCATAAATTTCCTCGGTTCGGGGCTAAACCGGTGACTTGGGACACCATTATTTTTCCAAGTGGCGACTCTGAATTTAATAAATTGATCCCGTCTCGATTGTCCTTTAATTGGAAAAACTCCCTCGTGCCCTCGCGGGTGCGGTAAAAAGGAGGTGTGACAGCTCTGGCGACTCTGCTGGGGAACGAACCTCGAACTTCGGTTCGGGGTCTAAGAACTCGAGCTCATTTAAATTGTTGTTTTGTCTATATCTGATTTTATTACATGTTTAATTAATGCGCTACATGTCTACCGCTTTAATATTAGTTGCACTGTGTATACAAACTGCTACATGCTTACCGCTTTGATATTGCGTGAACTGTATATAAAACTGTGCCGAAAACCCGTCTCTTCTTACCCCCGGGGATGTGCTTACTGGTTGAGACTCCCCTTTCTGTCAGTGTCGATACCAAAGTAAGAAAAGAGGCAGGATAAGTTACAAAGCCGGACGATCCCGCGGGTCCCCGGTACGTAGCTCCCTCCTCAAATCCGAGTCGTCTGCTCGGGTACACGGTCTAGTACCATTGAAAAGCATCAGGATATTGAGCCTAGATTCAGGACGTTTATTTGCATCATCTCTGACTTAGGGGACTCAACACAGGGGTTGGGTCCGTCTAGGACAGGTAACCTGAAAGGAAAGACCATCTTGCCATATCATATTTGTTGTGAGCATTTATTTAGACTGACATGCTGACCGGGTTCCTTTAAATACCGAAGAAAAACGGAAAAAGAAAAAAACACAAAAGGAAATAGTATGGGGAAGTAAATATCTTTCAGAAAAATATAAAAATACGTTTTACCAACAAGTCAACGAATTTAGTTTGCCAATAAAAGACGGCAGAAGGTTGACTTTGCCAACAAAATGGTTTTTTGACAAAATGTGTTTTTTGACAGTCAATAAAGGAAAGATAGTTGTTTTGACGGACCGAACTACGCGAGTTTGATTCTCACCAAGTGTGAGATACGTAGGCAACCTTTAAACGGGTCCAACTCCCATGTATTTCAAAAATAAGTTTTAATGGCGGAACGCCAAGATATTTAATTTTGCCTTAACGACCACTTTTTTGACCAGTCAATTCCTGGGGCCCGTTTCGTTTTTCAGAAAAGATAGTTTTGGGGCAAATAAAAATTTCGCTTTCATCTAAGAATTACCTTAAATAAATGTGCAAAATGAGCACGAGTCAGAATACAACCGAAGCTATCATAAACAAGGTCCCCTTAAGTTTGCACAGGTGGTGGAGCGACTTGGGCGAGCAAGGACAAGATGCCGTTAAGTCGTACTTGGGAGATCTAGTAGGGCTGCTAAAAATTCCCCCGAGAGGAGACATCATACGAGCTTTGATCTCATTCTGGGATCCGGCACACAATGTGTTCCACTTTTCAGACTTTGAACTCACACCAACACTGGAAGAATTAGCCGGATATGTCGGAAGACCAAAGGTCCCTATGAGGGATCAATACCTTATTGCACCAAGGGTAGTGACAATACATCGGTTTTTGGATACGGTAAAGATCCGCAGAACTGTACACAACCCAGACTTATCAGAAGGGTTCTGCACTTTGGCATTTCTATATGACAAATATGGTCATTATGGGGGCTTCACCAAACACAAAAGCAAAATCTGCAGCGGAGACAACCAGTTAAAATGGGAGGAGCATAGACGCATCGCCTTCATGATAGCTTTCCTAGGTTCATTGATATTTCCTAGAAAAGATGGGAATATCAACATACAAGTGGCAGGGGTCGTCAGCACTTTGATGAAACAGAACAACAGTACTTTAGCTCCCATGATAATATCGGATATCTCTCGTGCACTCACCATCTGCAAAGCTGGAGGGACTTTCTTTGAAGCTTGCAATGTATTGCTCCAAATGTGGATGATCGATCACTTATGTCGTCATCCGCAATTTATGAGGTATAGTTCACGGAAGAAAACTTGTATAGAAGAATTTCCTGCGAGGGTCGAGGGACATGAGTTGCCAGAGGGGATCAGCGGATGGATACGACTTTTGCGTTCGACTACAGCCAGCGGAATAGAATGGACGTTTGGTTGGCTACCCGTGGAAGAAGTCATATATGCATCAGCCGCAGAATCGTATTTATTGCTAATGGGCCTCAACAGCATCCAGCCCTACGCACCAGGTCGAGTATTGAGACAATTGGGACGATGCCAAATAATCCCAAAAGAAGAAGACCTCAGCCCACATGTAGTTGAAATTGGACCAGGAGGACAGTTCCCTGAAGCACTGGTCCGAAAGATTTGGAGTGAGTGTCAGACATTAACACTCGGGTGCGAGATCGAGCCCGGGGCGAAGTATCGTCGGAATATCCTGCATGGTATAGTAGAGATCTGGAGCATCAAAGGCCCGCAAAAAGGCCTCACCTCAGGGAGTTTGCTGGAGCGTCACGAGAACAATGGGACTGGTTGGCTAGAGAAGAAGCCTATAGAACAAAGATCAGCAGGATAGAACAACGGACCCAAGAGCTCCAATTTGAAATGGATGTGCAAACTGCCGCCAACGAAGGAGATAAGAAGAAGTTGGCACAAGAAAATGACTTTCTGAGAGCTCAAATCCAGCAAATGAAAAGGGATGCTGACAGACAGTTGAGGAGTCGGGCATACGAAAAATTGATAAAGGGTTTGAAAAGCCAAGTTGCCGATGTCCAAAGAGAATTGGAAGAGTCTAAAGCCCAAACAATGAGGATCCGAGCTAGCTGGAGAAAAGAGGCACATCAACATGCACTTCACCTACAACGGGTGGAAGAGGATTACACCTGAGATCATCACTAGTTTAAGGGAAGCAAACGTTATCCTCATGGAGCGGGTTTTCAAACAAGCCCGAGATGCTAGAACAGACCTCGACCGTTGTCACAATCTGATGGCTCGACTGCAAGAACAAATAGACAGGCTCCTAGACCAAGTCACCAACAACGCTCAAAGATTGGGGGCGAAAAACCAGCAGATAGAGCGGCTACTCAGAGAAAGGGACATGATCAAAGACAGAATTGGAGAAATCGGGCACTATGTCACCACGAAGTGCCTAGCTTGTGAACAAATGCCCCGCACCGACCTTTTTGCTTCAATTATGGGCTATGTTCATCGGATCATGGAAGAATTAAGGGGACTACACAAGGACCTCACACCCAGGCCCGCGGCAAGGCCGAATGATGCCTCGCGGGCCCCCAGGAATTTTAGAGCAATAGACTTTTGATTGAAAATGTATTTTTGAAATATTGGGTCAAGCCAGTTGGCATGTTATTTTACGTTTTCAAGTCAAGCATTCCTTTTATGTTGTAAGACCTGTTTTGTAACTTTAAGGTTTTATTTGATATAAAAGCTACTGAATTTTGCCACAATCCTGTTAACAGAACTACGCTCGGTCTGATTCACGCGAGAACGTGATACGTAGGCAATCCACATAAGATTCGACCACCACTAAAAAGAAAGGAAAAGAATCCAAAGGTTAAATAACAATAAGGCTTGCAAAGATAGTCGAAAAAGAAAAAAAAAGGAAGGAAAAAGAAAAAGAAAAAGAAAAAGAAAAAGGGCCGGAATGACGCATGTTAAGAGTACATGTAGAAAGGGTTATTTGGTTAGGTGCATTGCATCCAACGTGCTATAACATATCTGTCAAACTCGGTGAACTAACAAGTTTGTTGCATTTCCAGAAAAGTTTAGCAGTTGGTTTGACAGAATATACTGGCCAGCCATCACTACCGTACTAGATCCAAAGGACCGGTTACAGTAAGCATGTCTAGTTCTCGCAAGAGTCTCGAGGAAGAAAAATCCGAGCTACAAATCATGAAAGAAGAGGTAGACCGGTTAAAACAACGGATAACAGAGATGCACCTGGCCTGGGCCAGGGAACAGTCTTCACCAAACCGCCCTACTCTCGCCTCAGCTCCGGAACATCCGCCCATCGATCCTTCAACAAGCGCCCCAAGCTATCCATACTTTCAGGGGGAAAACCCATATGCCACCCACATTCCACCAGCCAAACCAAATCCTCCTCCAGCCACCCCTGTTTTTGTGGCACCTCCACCTGCTCCTCTGCAAAGGCCGGCCAGCGAGCCGTATGTTCAGATCCATGACAACACTTACTATCCTCCAGAGCCTACTTTCAGGGCTCCTGAACCACAATCACATACACCTCACTGGGATAATCCGGCAGAACCGGAAAAGCACTTCCAAAGTTCGGAACACGAGGAAGTTGTCAGAAAAGTTAAAAGCCTGGAGCAGTCCTTCAGAACATGCACGGTTTGGGCAACCAGGTCAGCGTCGCCTATAAGGATCCGTGTCCATTTCCGGACGTCCAGTTGCCACCAGGATTTAAAATGCCCAAATTCGACCTATACGAGGGGCATGGTGACCCGATGGCCCACCTGCGAGGGTTTTGCAGTAAAATGAGAGGGGCCGGAGGACGGGACGAGCTTCTGATAGCTTACTTCGGCCAGAGTCTGGGAGGATCTGCGCTGGAGTGGTACACTAGACAGGATCCCAGTAGATGGTTTACGTGGGACGATTTGGCTCAAGCTTTTATCGGCCAGTTCCAGTACAATCTTGAAATAATCCCCGACCGCCTATCATTGCTAAAATTAGAGAAGAAGCCCGTTGAAAGCTTCAGGGAATTTGGTTTCCGTTGGAGGGAACAGGCAGCCAGGGTAGATCCGCCGATGAGAGAGAGCGAGATGGTGGATTACTTCTTGCAGACATTAGAGCCAACCTATTTCGGACTTCTTTCAGCCCACAGCAATCGCACTTTGCCAACTCTATTTCCATATCTTCAAATTCAATCAAACCTGACTTTTTTCAACTTCAAGTTTTTGTGGCAAATTAAGTAAGAAAATATGGATAGTGTGGGAAAAGAGAGGGAGGAAGTAGACAACTTATAGTAGTAAGGAAAGGTGCCATAATTTACTCCATGTTCTAAGGGACAAACTGCAGTGCAAAAATTACTCCCACAACCCATATAACCACCCGCAACATTACTATCCCGCACCTGATCCCCATTTTACTGTCCACCATGCACAGTCCTATTCTGCACCTCCCGTTCATGCACCGTGGGGTGCACCAAACCCGCAGAACAATCATCCACCCCCGAGAGCTTACAGAAATCCCTCGGGTGCGAATTTTCGTCCAAACCAGGCATTCAGGGGCGCCAGGGCGCCAAGGCCGAAGAATTTCACTCCCTTGGGAGAATCTTACACTAGTCTGTTCCACCGGTTAAAGCAAGTGGGGTTGTTGAATCCGGTTGAAGCTAAGCTGCCAAAACCTCCTCCGAAGAACCTGGACCACTCCGTAAATTGTGCCTACTGCTCGGGATGTCCGGGACACGATACAGAAAAGTGTTGGAGGTTGAAGATGGCCATCCAGGAGCTCATTGACACTCACAGGATTGAGGTCCAGACTCCAACAGAGCCCAACATCAACCAAAACCCGCTTCCGGCTCATCATGAGACCAATATGATCGAGTTGGTACGGGCGGAGGAAGGAAAGGAGAAAGCCTCTCAGACTGTAATGATGATTAAGTCTAGCGGGGTAGGAACGAGAAAAGGGCCAAGCCTTGATGAGTCACCCAATTGCAAGAAGGACATACCAGGAGGGTCGGAAGCAGGAAAGGGAAGTGTGAACGAAGTACCGGTGAAGCCGGGGGAAGCCAAGATAGTTGTACCAGGGGCATCAATCAAGCCCATCTTGACAGTAGCAGGCGTTCGAATGGATCCTTTCATCATCCAGCCAGCAACACAGTTGCCAATAACTGATAGCCGGGCCGTTCCATGGAATTATGCTCGGATTACAACGACCTACAAAGGAAAGGAAGTGAAAGAGGAAGTTTGTGAAGCCCAAGGGTTGACCCGCTCGGGGAGATGTTTCGCCCCTGCGGAATTGAGGAAGACCACTCCGGCAGCATTGAAAAAGCCGGTAACTGATGAAGAGGCGGAAGAATTCTTGAAAAAGATGAAGCTGCATGACTACTCTGTCTTAGAGCAGTTGAAGAAGACTCCGGCGCAAATATCATTGCTATCCTTGCTGATACATTCTGAAGAACATCGGCAAGCATTGATGAAAGTCCTGAATGAGGCACATGTACCGGATAAAATCTCGGTGAGCCATTTGGAGAAGATCACCAATAGGATCTTCGAAGCAAATCGGATCACCTTCACCGATGACGAGTTGCCTGAGGAAGGCATCGAGCACAACATGGCTTTATATCTTACGGTGAAGTGTGAAGAGGCGGTGGTTACCAAAGTCCTTGTCGATAATGGGTCCAGTGCTAACATTTGTCCTCTCTCTACACTGGGCAAATTAAAAGTAGACATCGGCAGGGTACGCAAGAACGGCGTATGTGTTCGAGGGTTTGACGGAGGAGGCAAAGCGTCGGTTGGTGACATAGTGCTAGTCTTGACAATTGGGCCAGTGGAGTTCACCATGGAATTCCAGGTGCTGGACATGGTGGTGTCATATAACCTCCTAATAGGGCGACCATGGATTCATGCCGCAAGAGCAGTTCCATCCAGCTTACACCAACTCGTCAAGTTTGAGTGGGACCAACAGGAGATCGTCGTCCATGGAGAGAACGATCCACAATCAGGCACCATCATTCCCTTTGTTGAAACAGAAGAAGATGTTGGGCCGTGGGTATATCAGGTCTGCGATGTGGTGTCCGCCAACCGAGTTCCAGAAGGGGAATGCATTCCCGATGACAGAACAATTACTGCAGATGTCATGGTGGCTCATGAAATGTTGCGACACGGTTTCATACCCGGTAAAGGTCTAGGTGCATCTCTGCAAGGAATCATACAACCGGTATCGGTGGTCGAAAACTTGGGAACCTTCGGCTTGGGATTCCAGCCAACCTCAGAGGACATTCGGCGAGCAAAGAGGAGTAAGCAGAAGACATGGGTGCTAGCAAAGCCTGTTCCACGCCTTTCCCAATCTTTTGTCAGGTCCGGAGCAAGAGGATATCCAACGACAAAGATTCCCGGTCCTACAATCAGGCCAGACGAAGAGTTCTTCAGGAAGTTCGAGGACCTATTCACAGATGTATGTATGCTCGAGGACGGTGAAGGATCCAGTCATGCCGAGATACAATTTGTGGGACCAAAGGCAAAACTGAATAACTGGAAGGCTATTCCTCTCCCTGTCCGGAAGGAGTCTTGGTAGTTTGTCTTGGATTGTTTTTCTTTCAAAATGTTGTGTTGGGGGTTTGTCCCCGGAGTAAAATCCAGTTGTTTTTTTAGTTCATTTCTTGATTTAAGTTTGCAGTTTGTTTTCCCTTGTACAGTTCCCATTTAATGAAATTTGATTCCCTTCGTGTCTAATTTTGTTTATTTTTCCTTCTTTTTACTTTTCTGAACAGCCTTCTTGCAACTGATCTTAATGATATGACGTGCTTAAAGATTAATCAACCCAGTCTAAAAAGTCAATCGGGTTTGGAAATAATAACGCATGAAATAAGAAGTGACGAGAGTGAGTCAGAGTACGGCGATGATGAAGCCGTAGAAGAAATCGGTGAAGAATTAAGTCACTTCGAGGAAAAACCCAAACCGAACTTAAATGATACTGAGGCCGTTAATCTAGGGAATGCGGATGACGTCAAAGAAACCCGAATAAGTGTCCATATTGAACCCAACCTGAGAGAAGAATTGATCAAAACACTCATGGAGTTTAAAGACATTTTCGCATGGTCGTACGACGACATGCCAGGACTCAGCACCGATCTAGTGGTTCATAGATTACCCACTGATCCGGCATATCCTCCCGTCAAGCAAAAACTGCGGAAATTCAAGACGGAGATGAGTGTAAAGATCAAAGAGGAAGTAACCAAGCAATTGCAGGCGAAAGTCATTCGCGTCACTCGATACCCTGAATGGTTGGCTAATGTAGTACCGGTGCCAAAGAAAGACGGAAAGATCAAAGTATGTGCGGACTATCGCAACCTCAACAAGGCGAGTCCTAAGGATAATTTCCCGCTTCCCAATATCCATATCCTGATTGATAATTGCGCCGGACGCGAAATCGGATCCTTTGTGGACTGTTATGCGGGATATCATCCGATTTTGATGGATGAAGAGGACGCAGAAAAGACGGCTTTTATCACACCGCGGGGAACTTATTGCTACCGAGTGATGCCGTTTGGTTTGAAGAATGCAGGAGCAACATATATGAGGGCAATGACTACGGTATTCCATGACATGATACACAAGGAAATTGAGGTGTACGTGGATGATGTGATCATAAAGTCTAGGCGTCAAGAAGACCATGTTGCCGACCTCAGGAAGTTCTTTCAAAGACTTCGAAGGTACGACATCAAGCTCAATCCGGCCAAATGCGCATTCGAAGTTCCATCAGGAAAGCTGCTAGGATTCATCGTCAGCCGACGGGGCATTGAGTTGGACCCCTCCAAAATCAAGTCCATTCAGGAGTTACCCCCGCCGAAGAATAAAACAGAGGTAATGAGTCTGTTGGGAAGGTTGAATTACATCAGTAGGTTTATTGCCCAGCTTACGGCAACTTGTGAACCCATATTCCGCCTATTGAAAAAAGACGCTGCGATAGAATGGACGACAGAATGTCAGGAAGCGTTTGACCGAATCAAAGGGTATCTGTCAAATCCACCTGTACTAGTTCCGCCTGAACCGGGCAGACCCCTGATTCTTTATCTGACGGTTCTGGAGAATTCGTTTGGCTGCGTACTGGGGCAGCATGATCTTACCGGCAGGAAGGAACGGGCCATTTACTACCTCGGTAAGAAGTTTACAGTCCACGAGGTCAAGTACACTCATCTGGAAAAGACATGTTGCGCCCTAACTTGGGTAGCCCAAAAGCTGAAACACTACTTGTCTTCTTACACCACTTACCTCATTTCGCGTCTGGATCCGTTGAAGTATATTTTCCAGAAACCTATGCCTACAGGAAGGTTAGCAAAATGGCAAATATTACTTACGGAGTTCGACATCATATACGTGACAAGGACGGCTACGAAAGCTCAAGCCCTGGCCGATCACTTAGCTGAAAATCCCGTTGATGACGAATACGAACCTTTGAGGACGTATTTTCCAGACGAAGAGGTGTTGCAAATTGAGGGGTTAGAACCGACCAAGGATCCAGGGTGGAAGCTCTTCTTCGACGGAGCGGCGAACGCAAAAGGAGTCGGAGTAGGGGCTGTGCTTATATCTGAAACAGGACATCATTATCCTGTTACTGCTCAACTGCGTTTTCATTGTACCAATAATATGGCTGAGTACGAGGCATGTATCTTGGGGTTGCGATTAGCGGTGGACATGGATGTACAGGACGTCTTGGTCTTGGGGACTCGGACCTTCTGGTACATCAGATTCAGGGAGAATGGGAAACCAGAGATTTAAAGCTTATCCCGTATCGTCAGTGCTTGCATGATCTGACCAAGCGTTTTCGATCGGTAGAATTCAGACACATCCCAAGGATGCATAATGAGGTTGCCGACGCGTTGGCTACTTTAGCGTCAATGCTACACCACCCGGACAAGGTTCGTGTCGATCCATTACATATCCAGATCCGGAATCAGCATGCTTATTGTAATGTGATTGAAGAAGAGATGGATGGTGAGCCATGGTTTCATGATGTCAAAGAGTACCTCGGGTTAGGAGTATACCCAGAGCAAGCAACTGGAGATCAGAAAAGGGCTATTCGACGATTGGCAAACGGATTTTTCCTTAGTGGAGGGGTGCTGTACAAAAGAACCCCGGATTTGGGATTGTTGAGATGTATAGATGCAAGTCAAGCCACAACAGTGATGACGGATATACATTCGGGAGTTTGTGGACCACACATGAGCGGATACGTATTGGCAAAGAAGATCCTTCGAGCAGGATATTATTGGCTCACGATGGAGCGTGATTGTATAAGTTTCGTGCGAAGATGCCATCAGTGTCAGATACACGGAGATTTGATTCATTCTCCGCCGACCGAATTACATACAATGTCAGCACCATGGCCGTTTGTTGCATGGGGGATGGATGTTATTGGACCTATTGAGCCTGCAGCTTCCAATGGCCACAGGTTCATTCTGGTAACGATCGATTATTTTACCAAGTGGGTGGAGGCCAAAACATTCAAATCAGTGACCAAGAAGGCGGTGGTGGACTTCGTACACTCCCACATCATTTGTAGGTTTGGAATTCCAAAGATAATCATTACAGATAACGGTGCAAATCTTAACAGTGGATTGATGAAAGAGGTATGTCAACAGTTCAAGATTACACACCGAAATTCCACACCGTATCGCCCAAAAGCAAATGGTGCGGTCGAGGCAGCAAACAAGAACATAAAGAAGATATTGAGGAAGATGGTAGAAGGGTCTAGGCAGTGGCATGAAAAGTTACCATTTGCGCTGTTGGGTTATCGCACTACCGTCCGGTAGGTGCAACTCCTTACTTGTTGGTGTACGGGACTGAAGCAGTAATACCAGCAGAAGTTGAAATCCCATCCCTCCGAATTGTCGCTGAAGCCGAGATTGATGACGACGAGTGGGTCAAAACCCGATTAGAGCAATTGAGCTTGATCGATGAAAAGAGATTGACAGCAGTATGTCACGGCCAATTGTATCAAAAGAGAATGGCGAGAGCATATAACAAGAAGGTACGTCCCAGGAGATTTGAAGTGGGACAACATGTGCTGAAGAGAGTTCTACCCCATCAGGCCGAAGCGAAAGGCAAGTTCGCTCCAAATTGGCAGGGACCTTTTGTGGTGACTAGAGTATTATCCAACGGCGCTCTATGTCTGACTGATGTCGAGGGAAGATGCACCGATATGGCTATCAATTCTGATGCAGTCAAGAGATATTATGTGTAATTCTTTAATACATTCGTCAACATTTGGTTTCGTTTGTGTGTATTTGGCATTTTTCGGAGAATGAAATGACACAGGCAATTTTTCTACTACCCAAACACTTTAACCTTCGTTTCCCCATTTGAGCCTTAATTATTCTTTCATATACCCTCTTTCGGAATCATCAAGGAAGATGTGTAACAAAATAGAAAAAAAGGAAACAAAGAAAAATACAAGAGAAAGTGAACTACGTTCGACCTGATTCCTCAAGAAGGATACGTAGGCGCCACTCGGCTCGGTCATAATAAAATAAAAATCAAAAATCCCCCAAGCAACAAAACTGGGGCAGAAGTCATTGTTTCGTTGGAAAGATAGTGTGGATTCCGAAAGTTGTAATAAGCTAACCGTTGAGGCTAAACCCCTTTCTTCAGCCTCACGCGCAGAAACCATATTAAGAACCAGAAAGACCTCTCGATCAGTATTTGAGAAGTGCCAAGTCATGTGAACGAAAGCCAAGAGTGACCTCCCAACCCTCAATTGAATCCAGGATGCACCAGCCGAAAGGGGATAACGCTCTAGAAGGAATCTCAGGGGTGATACCCCGCCGCAGGGAAAGAAAGCATAAATGAGAGAGTCTTTGATAATAGGTGAATTTGACTATAATTATACCCTAAATAATCACA
This sequence comes from Nicotiana noctiflora, assembly GCA_032618575.1. Classification (NCBI taxonomy): domain Eukaryota; kingdom Viridiplantae; phylum Streptophyta; class Magnoliopsida; order Solanales; family Solanaceae; genus Nicotiana; species Nicotiana noctiflora. The sequence goes on from JASVEL010011648.1 coordinate 119,550, forward strand.
CTTTATTATAAGAACAATGTTGTTAAAAGGACAAAATGCTTTGATTAGTGTTTGATTGTGTTTTACAGGTACATGTGATGCATTGGATGCTTTAAAAAGCCATTTTGAAGCCATAAGTTGATGAAAAGGCCAAGAGAAGAGCTAAAGTGAAGAGGGCTGGACGAAGCAGCGAAGAAACAGAAGCACTGTTCATCCGCGGTCCACTCGCGGTCGCGGATGAACCGCGAAAAACGAAGCCCTCTGAATCTTGGCTGTTCGCGGTCCGCTCGCGGCCGCGAACGAACCGCGGAGGTCCCAGCGGCAGTTATCCTAATTGGACTCTAATTTGTTTTCTTAGCTCTAAAACCTCTATATAAACTCCTAGTTTGCCCCATAGAGGCATGTACTTTATTTCTTCAATACTTTTGCAAGGTTTAGTAGGAGAGATTCCTCTCAAAACTCTTTCTTTATTTTTATCAAGCAATTCTTTATGATTTCAATTATTATTCTTTTTGTTTCTTTTAGCATGAGTAGCTAAATTCTTTTCTAAGGTTTTGATGGAACCTATTGATAGATGAACTTATCGTTTATGTGAGTACAAATTGTGATTTAGATTTCTATTTGTTCAATTTCATTCTTATTGTAGTTAATTGGTAGAGCTCCCAATTAGCGGTGCCTATTTAGTGTGCATAACTTGGAAAAGAGTGCATATTTAGGTTTATTGTTGAACAACACCACACCTAGGTTATTAGAGGAATCTATAATTGTAGGCGTAAAGACGGGATTAGGAATAACGAAGTCTTGGGTGCAATCTAAAGTGAACTATTCAAATTAAAGCTAGCTAGGGTAGCTCGGGAGAGTGCACTAGTAAATTATTGTAATTGCTCGGGAGAGGGTTACGATACACATAGCGTTCATGATTGATAGAATATATTAACAATTTGTATGAGCATAACGATAAGAGATTCCATCAATAGGGGAAATCAACACCTTAGTCTTTCTCTATATTGTTTTATTCAACATTCAATTCTTTCTTTTAAAGCATTCTTTAATTCTTGCAAACTAGCTATTCGAAAATCATACACAAAGATATTCTAAATTTTGGGAACTTGATTCGTAAGTACTCTTGGGTTGTGAAAGTTGTGATTGATAGGTTAATTCTCTGTGGGATCGATCTTGGACTTATTAAACCAAGTTATATTGACTACGACCGTTGCTTGGACGTGAATCAATTTTGGCGCCGTTGCCGGGGAATTAACGGAATTATCAATTGCCATTGCCAGAACTTCAAGATTCTTGTGTATTCAGGTTCTTTCTACACTCTACATTGAATATTTTGACGTTTGTTGATTTGGGTATTCAGGTGCATGCCTAGAAAATCTACAAGGACTGGAGAACTAATCGAAGGACTCTCAGACCCCGAGCAAACTTTCCGGGCAGGTAACAAAGCCATCAAACAAATTCAACAATCTCAACAACCAATCAAACTAGACTTCGACATGGGTGACATGAACGCTCAAAACCAGCAAGCAGGGCTAAACATGCAAGAGGCACAGGAGGCACAAGAAGGTGCATTGTTCGATTGGGCACAACCCACAACGGATAATTTGGCAACTGCCATCGTTGTGCCAGCAATTCAAGCTGAGTCTTTCCAGATTACCAACAACATGCTTCACTTATTGCAAAACAAGGGATTATTCTCTGGGTCTCAGGTTGAAGATCCACAGCAGCACCTCAAAAACTTTCTATCAATATGCAAAACACAAAGGCAACCGAATGTAACTCCGGAAGCTATCAGATTACTACTTTTTCCATTCTCAGTTACAGGAGCAGCACAGATATGGCTAAACTCACTCCCAATAAACTCCATTGCAACTTGGGATGAGTTAGTCAAACAATTCCACAACAAGTTTCATCCACCCAACAAAACAACTCAACAAATTGATGAGATTGTGAGCTTCAAACAAAAACCATTGGAAACACTACATGAAACTTGGGGGAGATTCAAAGGCATGCTTGTTATGTGTCCTCACCATGGGATTCCTGAACAGATGTTGGGTCAAAGGTTCTACATGGGACTTTCAGACAGTATGAAGAACATTGTAGATGCTTCAGCAGGTGGGGCTTTTCTGAGCAAGACTTGGAGAGAAGGCCAAAATTTGCTAGACAAGATGGCTCAAAATTCCGGGTGGACGTCCAGGAATGCTCCTATCACACCAGTAGTACACTCTGTACCTCTGCATCCATCCAACACTCTAGAGGAGAACATGGCAACTTTATTGACACGGATGAGCATCCTAACAAAGAAGGTGGAAGAATCAGGGGTTAAGCAGCAAGTTCACATTGTAGATACTACCAATGGTGGTTTATGCACATCTTGCATTAGCCAACCCATAGGTAATCCATGGGCTGTAGACCAAGAACATCATCACCAGCATGAGGATATGAACTATGTGGCTAATTATGGAGGACAGCGACAAGGCAATCAAAACTAGGGCCAACAGGCTCCAATGCAGTATAGACCTCCCCAGCCACAATTTAATGCAGCAGGTATGAGGCCACCATACAACATGGCTCCATATCCTAGACCTCAGAATTTTGGCAATTAGCAGCAGCGATATCATCCACCTCCACCACCACATGAGGGCAGGCATGACGATGGGTTTGCAAGGTTGGAAGCTATGATGCAGCAGGTAATTGGGTCAAAAGCCAAAACCAATGAAAGAATAGATGCACATGATGCATCGATCAAAAATATGGAAGTGCAGATGGGGCAGATTGCTATGTCACTAAACAATCGGCCTCAATGGAAATTACCTGCAGATACTCAAACGAACCCAAAGGACCAAATCCCAAAGCAAATAATGGCAGTGACTCTGAGAAGCGGTAGAGATCTTGATGCTGAGAATGAAAGTGAAAATATTGACAGACAAGCTGAGACACCTGCGCCATTGCACATTGAACTGGATGAATCCACAGGATTGACAAAAGCCACAGTCCAGCCAATTGCTGAGAATAAAGAAGCACAACAGGGAACGGAGAAAGTAGCGGAAAAGGTAGAGCAGCAGATTGATGAGAAAACGATAGACAAAGATAAATCCCAAGTCACCTGGAAGAAGAGGCCTCCACCACCATTCCCCCAAAGGTTGGCCAAACACCAAAAAGAGGAACAATACAAAAAGTTCTTCGAGATGCTCAAGCAAATCCAGGTAAACATTCCATTAATTGAAGCTTTAAAAGAAATGCCTGGTTATGCTAAGATGATGAAGGATTTAATGTCACGGAAATTTGATTTCCAAGACTTGGCCACAGTTACACTCACACAGACTTGTAGTGCAGTGGTTTCTAGACCCATTGCTGAGAAGCTATCTGATCCAGGTAGTTTCACCATCCCATGCACTATAGGGAATTATGCCTTCACTAAGGCTTTATGCGATTTGGGGGCAAGCATTAATCTCATGCCCTTAGTTATCTATAAGAGGTTAGGTATTGGGAGAGCCAGACCCACCTCTATGCTTTTACAGCTTGCTGACATGACGGTTAAGCGTCCATTTGGTATTATAGATGATGTGCTAATCCAGGTTGGGAAGTTCGTGTTTCCCGCCGATTTTGTTATTCTTGATTGCAGGGTCGACGAAGAAATTCCCCTAATCCTGGGAAGACCATTCCTAGCTACTGGAAGAGCTATAATTGACTGTGAAACTGGGGAACTCAAGATGAGGTTGAACGATGAGGAGATAATCTTCAATATGCAAAAATCCATGAGGCGCCCTAGCGAGTTCGCAAATTGCTCTCTAGTCGATGCGGTTGATGTAATAGTGGAAACCGACGATGCAGAATTGACTATCGAAGACCCACTGCAAGCATGCCTGATGAACATGGAAGAAGTAAATGGTGAATGTCTGGCCGAACGGGTATTATCCTTGGAAGGGAAGGGATTTTGGAAGCGAGAGATCGAATTCGAACCCCTACACCTAGAAAAAAGAGAAAACCTACCAGCAAAGCCATCCATAGAAGAGCCACCAAAGCTTGAACTTAAACCACTACCATCACATCTCAGATATGAGTATTTAGGCCCTAACTCCACTTTACCTGTTATTATCTTATTCTGTTTGCTAGATGTGCAGGCTCAAAAGCTTATACAGGTACTCAAGAATGTAAAACTACCATTGGTTGGACCATGGCAGGCATAAAGAGGATCAGCCCCGCATACTGCATGCACAAGATTCTTCTAGAAGACGGACATAAACCTTCCAGGGAACATCAAAGAAGGCTGAACCCCAACATGAAGGAAGTGGTGAAGAAGGAGGTAATAAAGTGGCTAGATGCAGGAATAATCTTCCCAATCTCAGACAGCAGCTGGGTGAGTCCGGTCCAATGTGTACCCAAGAAAGGAGGCATGACGGTGGTGAAAAACGACAACAATGAACTGATCTCAACAAGAACCGTCACCGGATGGAGAATATGCATGGACTACAGGAAACTGAATCTAGCCACCCGCAAGGATCACTTCCCACTTCCCTTCATTGATCAAATGCTTGACAGATTGGCAGGGAGATCTCACTTTTGCTTTCTGGATGGATACTCGGGGTACAATCAAATCTCCATAGCCCCCGAAGATAGAGAAAAGACCTCCTTCACATGCCCTTATGGTATCTTCGCCTTCAGGAGGATGCCATTCGGACTATGCAATGCACCTGCCACTTTTCAAAGGTGCATGATGGCTATTTTCACTGACATGGTGGAAGACATTATGGAAGTGTTCATGGATGATTTCTCAATGGTTGGAAATTCATTCGACGAATGCCTAGCCAATCTGAATAGAGTATTACAAAGATGCATGGAAACAAACTTAGTACTAAACTGGGAGAAGTGCCACTTTATGGTTCAAGAAGGTATAGTACTTGGGCACGGGGTTTCAAGCAAAGGCATTGAGGTAGACCGTGCTAAAGTTGATGTCATTGCAAATTTGCCTCCACCAACATCCGTAAAGGCCATAAGAAGCTTTCTTGGACACGCCGGCTTTTACCGGAGGTTCATTAAAGACTTCTCCAAAATATCAAACCCTCTCTGTAAGTTATTTGAAAAAGATCACCTTTTTGTTTTTTCTGATAAATGCAGGATTGCTTTTGAGGAACTGAAGAAGAGGCTGGTCACATCACCCATCATCATTGCCCCAGACTGGGATCAACCGTTTGAGTTAATGTGCGATGCAAGTGATTATGCAGTGGGGGCAGTACTGGGCCAGAGGAAAGATAAACCGATGCATCCAATATACTATGCAAGCAGAACTCTGAGTGGAGCACAGCTAAACTACACAGTGACGGAAAAGGAGATGCTAGCGGTTGTGTTTGCATTCGACAAATTTCGGTCCTATCTCATAGGATCAAAGGTAATCGTCTACACAGACCATGCAGCTTTAAGATATCTAATTGATAAAAAGGACTCTAAGCCACGCCTAATTCGTTGGGTGTTGCTTCTCCAAGAGTTCGACCTCGAAATCAGAGATAGAAAAGGCACCGAGAATCAAGTAGCTGACCATTTGTCAAGACTTGAAGGAGCTGAACTTGTCAAAGAGAGTGGGGAAATTCTGGAAACTTTTCCAGACGAGCAATTGCTCACAACTACTCTCCTGAAAGCTCCATGGTATGCCAACTACGCTAATTATCTGGCCAGTGGCATTGTTCCTTATGACCTATCATCGGTCCAGAGGAAAAGATTTTTTCGTGAAAGTCGGCATTATTATTGGGATGAACCATACTTGTTTAGGATATGTCTTGATAACATGATCCGAAGATGCGTCCCCGAGATAGAACAATCTTCTGTTTTGCAGGCATGTCACGCTTCAGCATACGGCGGGCACTTTGGAGGAATTCGTACAGCTGCCAAAATACTCGAGGCCGGTTTCTATTGGTCGACAGTATTTAAGGATGCACACTTGTGGGTGAAAGGTTGCAACGAATGTCAACGCACCGGAAACATCTCTCGACGTCATGAGATGCCAATGAATCCAATCCAGCAGGTGGAAGTATTCGATGTCTGGGGAATAGATTTCATGGGGCCCTTCATTAGCTCATACGGAAATAAGTACATACTTGTCGCTGTTGATTACGTGTCCAAATGGGTGGAAGCTGCAGCACTACCTACCAATGATGCTAAGGTGGTAGTGGGATTTTTGAAGAAGAATATTTTCACCCGATTTGGGACTCCAAGGGCCATCATTAGTGACGGGGGCACACACTTTTGCAACCGAGCCTTTGAGAAATTATTGGCCAAATATGATGTTAAACACAAGGTGGCCACTCCATATCACCCACAAACTAGCGGACAAGTTGAGGTCTCCAACAGGGAGATTAAAAGTGTACTGACCAAAACAGTGAACGCTACAAGAACCGACTGGTCCAGGAAGCTCGATGACGCACTATGGGCATATAGAACAGCATTCAAAACACCCATTGGCATGTCTCCTTATAAATTGGTGTTCGGAAAAGCTTGTCACTTGCCGGTTGAATTAGAACATAAAGCGTGGTGGGCACTGAAACAATTGAATCTCAACTTGGAGGAAGCAGGTAAAGCAAGGTTGACCGGATTACATGAGTTGGAAGAATTTCGGTATCTAGCATTTGAAAATACAAGATTGTATAAAGAGAGGATGAAGCGGATCCATGATCAAAATATAGTTGAGCGTACCTTCAAAAATGGGGACAAGGTACTACTATACAATTCAAGATTACGACTGTTCCCAGGTAAATTGAAATCAAGGTGGTCAGGACCCTTCAAGGTAATTGAGGCATTCGAGTCCGGAGCTGTGGAAATTCAAACTATGGATGGATCACGTACCTTTAAGGTAAACGGACAGAGGTTGAAACAATACATAGGCCTGGATGACATGGAGGACAAGATAGAATTGCATTTGAATGAACCTCAAAGGTCCAGCGAGCCTTAAAATGCGCTAAGCTGAGTCGTGCCGCGACGTTAACTCAAGCGCTACGTGGGAGGCAACCCACGAACATGTTGTAAGTAATTTAATATTAGTAGTAAGTAATAAGGATTAAAAGAAAAAAACAAATAAAAATCTTTTGCTGAAACAGTCGAATTTTTTCATAACGGAGCACTGTCCGCGGTCCACTCGCGGACCGCGACTGAATCGCGGAAAAAGACCCTCTCTGAACTTCTCTGCTCGCGGTCCATCCGCGGTCGCGAGCCAACCGCGAAAAAATGCCTCCTCTGAATCTCGACTGTTCGCGGTCCGCTCGCGGCCGCGAACGAACCGCGGACAGTCGCGGTCAGTTCCGCGGTTGGCCAAATTTCAAGTTTTTTTTTTAATTTTTCCCTCCCCCCTTTTCTAAACCCTAAAATAACTTAACCCCCCTTCCCCATAACCCAAAACAGCCGCCCCTCCCCTCTCAAATCTCTCTCTCTCTAAATTCAAAACCTCTCCCTTCTCTCTAAAAATCCCCATCCCTCTCTTCTACAAATCATCCCTTTCTTCCACCTCACTTCTCCATTACTATAACTTGTAAGTTTCTTTACTTATCTCTTTTATTTTGATCCATTTTTTTAGGTTTTGATTGTTTAGTTTGTATAAATATTTAGTTAGTCTTAGTTAGGGTCTATTCATGAATGTTGCTTGATTTATCATTGTGCTTTTAATCTTGCCATGAAATTACTTTAAGGAACATTGTTCTACGATTGATGTTGGAAGAAGAATGGGTGTGGGGTTGTTATTTGTGTTGATTTTATGACTTGGAAACCCTAATAGTAGTTCTACAAGATATATGTGTTGGTTGGTTAAGTTAGGGCACATTACATTGAGCCTAATAGACTAATGGTAAGTAGGAGACATAATGCCAACTTTTACAATGGTTATTGAATAATTTTTGGGATGGACTAAGTAAATAACATGTGTGCCAAGAACTAAGTGTGGGGTTCGCAATTGGGCATGTAGGGAATAGTGAGATAAAGAGTTTGTGGGAATTACACAGAGTTGATGGTCAATTGTGAATTATCAAGGATGGCGAAGTCTGAGTAGCCTTCCACTAACTAACAGTTTATACACTTTTTGGCTATCTTAATTGTACAGGATCATGGCTCCAAAGAGATCACGTCATGGTGCTAGCTCATCCAGGCAACCAACTTATGATGAATCTCGGTTTGTCGATGAAGGGGCGGAAAATGCATTTAACATCAAAGCAAACAAAAAGTGGCTTCAAGAGGTTGAAGTGGACAGAATAGCCATCCGCTCAGAAAAGCCGGAAATGTATGATGAGATCCGACGGCGAGAGATGGAGTTCCTTTTTGAAACACCCACTACAGTAAACAAGATGCTGGTCAGAGAATTCTATGCCAACGCCCCGTACTCCTCGGTGAGACGAGTTTTCGTCAGAGGTAAGCATGTAAATGCTCATATTCCCACCATTCAGCAGGTACTTCGCCTACCACTACACACGAGTGATATTGATTATTACCATGATAGGCCCGGTGTCACATGGGACATGTTAATTGAGGCCTTATGTGTAGATGGTGTTCCCGTATGGATTCGGAACCAAACTCTGCATTCTAACTGTTTCACTCACATTGCCAAATGTTGGTTTTCTATAATTTGCAACCGCATTCTGCCCTCAAGTAACACTACAGATGTTACCTTTAATAGGGCTCTGTTGACTTGGTGTTTGGTAACACACCGGGATGTTGATATTGCCCGGGTTATTAGTGACGAGATGGTACTGAGGGGATCCCTCACTGCCAAGGGTTTCTATTACCCATCTCTTGTCACTTCCTTGTGTCTCCTCAACCACACCCCAGTTCATGAGACTGACGGTGAGTTACTACCAAAAGCTCCATTTAGAGCCGCCACTATTCGGGTTGGACGAGACACCACACCCATTGACTTAGATGATGATGATGATCTTGTACCGGAGGCCCGGGCCAGCCACTCCATGGATTCAGCTGGACCCTCCAGACCTGCTCCTCGCGGAGCAAGCATGTCTAGATCCGACTCCACACGACCTATGCTGAGGTCAATGGAGGAGGAAGTGGCTGCTCTACGCACTTCAGTTGACGGTCTACATACACGACTAGATGCCATGTCAACTAGGCAAGCCCGGTCAGAGAACAGATTTATGGCATGGTTCAGAGCACTTGGGAGAGCATGCCATGTCGACCCATCCACTGTTTCCGACTCCGAGTGAGTCACAGGTAAGTTTTCTTAAACCCCATCGTGCTTTCATATTGTTTATACCATGAGGACATGGCATATTTTTAAGTGTGGGGTGGGAAACTTATCTTGTAGATGATGTATATATTAGTGTAGTAAGTAATATAAAATAATAAAAATACAAAAAAATCAGAAAATTTTAAAAAATCCAAAAATATGAGTAGAGGACTCTTCCTGATGACGGACTATTTAGGACAAGTACTCTTGAGGAAGTAGTCCACGTAGGAATTTTTCTTTCTTTTATTTTCTTTTTATAGGTAATGTATCATTCCCCCTTGGTTTTTCTTTTGACCACGGTTCTTTTCCAAGGGTTTTTATTTGAACCGGGTTAGGTAGATTTTTTTTAAGAGTAGAGGTAAAAGGGCAACATGTAACTCCAAATATGCACATTAGCAAAAGCGTAAATTGAACTTGAGAATGTATCATCTAACTTGATTGTAGAATCTCAATATGCCTTAAATTGCACAATAATGCTTGCTTGAACATTGATAGGATTTTGTAGATAAACCGGATTCCAAATGAGTTGCATGCCATGTGTGTGTGAGGTTGCTACTTACATTGTATGTTGTACATGATTCCTAGAACTTGCCCTGTGTGTTTGCAAAGCGAAATAGAAGTTGTTTGGTTGTAGAGAGGATAGAGGCATTTCTTTGTGTAACCCCATATATCAATAGACATGAATTCACCCGTACATTATATCTTAGTTAACCCCTTTGAGCTTCAAGCCTATTTCTTTGATAACCCTTGAATGTTCTTCAAATTATTATATTTGTTCTACTTTACCTCCTAGAAGCACTTGTATTGTAATGAATATGCAAAAGTTTAAGTGTGAGGTGAAGGGAAATTGAAAAGGGAAAATCAAGAATGAATGATAGAAAATAGTAAGCTGGCCAAAATAATATAAATGTGTTGCAAAGCAATGAGAAAAAGAGCGATATCAATGTATATATGAAAATTACAAAGGCCAGTTACACCAACAAAAGAAAAATGGGGATTAAAAGCCAATAAAGGTGAATAAATGTTTTCGGGAGACATAAGGGAGAAAACTAAAAGGGAAAGTGGTGAAAGAGAAAAGAAAAGTGCTTAGGGAGGTTAGTCACTACACCCAAAAGTATCCTACCCGTCCCATAGCCTACATTACAACCCTTAAAGACCTCTTGATCTATGATTGGATAACTCGATTAGTGGAGTATTACACTAGGGGAAAGCTTATGGTGTGTCTGTACTCATATAAATGTTCTTTGTTGAGAGTGAGTGAATTTTCCTGATATCTATAAGTTCCATGTATTTGAATTGTTAATATGTGGGAACTTCTCTCAATAACTTTTGTGAGGGCATGTAATTCAAGAGGAAGAAGGTAAATTTGCAAGATTTTGGTAACAAGTAGAGTAAGTAATAACGTGCGGGCATGAGAATTTACAGTTAAGTAGAGATTATACATATCTTAGGTTGTTCATGTATAATAGCTTTTGTGACATATTTTGGGGGAGACAAAAAAAATTTTAATTGGCCTAAGGTGTGATTAAAGGTTGCTCGAGGACGAGCAAAGGTTTAAGTGTGGGGTATTGATAATAGGTGAATTTGACTATAATTATACCCTAAATAATCACACTTTATTATAAGAACAATGTTGTTAAAAGGACAAAATGCTTTGATTAGTGTTTGATTGTGTTTTACAGGTACATGTGATGCATTGGATGCTTTAAAAAGCCATTTTGAAGCCATAAGTTGATGAAAAGGCCAAGAGAAGAGCTAAAGTGAAGAGGGTTGGACGAAGCAGTGAAGAAACAGAAGCACTGTTCATCCGCGGTCCACTCGCGGTCGCGGATGAACCGCGAAAAACGAAGCCTCTGAATCTTGACTGTTCGCGGTCCGCTCGCGGCCGCGAACGAACCGCGGAGGTCCCAGCGGCAGTTATCCTAATTGGACTCTAATTTGTTTTCTTAGCTCTAAAACCTCTATATAAACTCCTAGTTTGCCCCATAGAGGCATGTACTTTATTTCTTCAATACTTTTGCAAGGTTTAGTAGGAGAGATTCCTCTCAAAACTCTTTCTTTATTTTTATCAAGCAATTCTTTATGATTTCAATTATTATTCTTTTTGTTTCTTTTAGCATGAGTAGCTAAATTCTTTTCTAAGGTTTTGATGGAACCTATTGATAGATGAACTTATCGTTTATGTGAGTACAAATTGTGATTTAGATTTCTATTTGTTCAATTTCATTCTTATTGTAGTTAATTGGTAGAGCTCCCAATTAGCGGTGCCTATTTAGTGTGCATAACTTGGAAAAGAGTGCATATTTAGGTTTATTGTTGAACAACACCACACCTAGGTTATTAGAGGAATCTATAATTGTAGGCGTAAAGACGGGATTAGGAATAACGAAGTCTTGGGTGCAATCTAAAGTGAACTATTCAAATTAAAGCTAGCTAGGGTAGCTCGGGAGAGTGCACTAGTAAATTATTGTAATTGCTCGGGAGAGGGTTACGATACACATAGCGTTCATGATTGATAGAATATATTAACAATTTGTATGAGCATAACGATAAGGGATTCCATCAATAGGGGAAATCAACACCTTAGTCTTTCTCTATATTGTTTTATTCAACATTCAATTCTTTCTTTTAAAGCATTCTTTAATTCTTGCAAACTAGCTATTCGAAAATCATACACAAAGATATTCTAAATTTTGGGAACTTGATTCGTAAGTACTTTTGGGGTTGTGAAAGTTGTGATTGATAGGTTAATTCTCTGTGGGATCGATCTTGGACTTATTAAACCAAGTTATATTGACTACGACCGTTGCTTGGACGTGAATCAGTCTTAACGGTGAAAACCCTCGCGGGCACCTTAAGGCGAAGGAAGTGAGAGAAGTAAAATGAGAGAGTCTTACGGTGAAAACCTTTACGGGCACCTTAAGGCGACGGGAGATAGAGAGAAATGAGAGAATCTCATTAGTGAAAACCCTCGGAAGGGCACTGTGAGGTGACAGGGCGAGATGGTTACAAGATGTCTGCATGAGACAAGGTTTGGACATCCGTTTACCTCTAGCAGAACGCGGCATCAGAAAGTGATTGACATGAATAGACTGGGTAGTTTAATCTCAAAGGCGCGGCATAACCATTGGATCAGTCATACATTCAGATAAGTTTTCCTATTTTTGAGTTCTGAAAAGTTTTTCTCTTCTTTTGTCATTTGCGGTCAGTATTCTTTTCTTTTCTTTCATTTTTCGAAAAGTGATTTTTCAAAGCTTACTACCAAGTCTCCCAAAGCAGTATATTGAAAGTGAATAGGCATGGAACGAGGCAATAAGACAGAAGTCGTTACGATAGTAAATTTGGGATGACAGGCTGAGTAGAAGGTTCGCAAGAATTATGGAGTATGATGGACACATGTGGCAGGTCCGAAAGATGATTTCACGCGACAGATCACCGGCTAAAAAGAGTCGGATCAAACCAAAGATTGGAATAAAAGGAAAGATGAGAGGTCGTTCGTGGAAAGAGCATCGTCCCCAGCAAGCGTCAACGTCGCCCTCAAAGTTCGAGAGAGGCCAAGCAACTGAAAGAGAAAAGAAAATGGCCTCAACAAGAGTGGCACGACCACTCACCGCATTTTGAAACTAACAATTTTTCTTTGATTTAAAAGCAGGAAAAGAGGGTCCGTTGGCAGAAAAGCATACCGTCCAGAAGTTTATCAAACTGGGGCAGAAAATTTTCTCCTGTTGCGAAAATTTTCTGGAAAGCAAGACTCAAAGGATAAGGGTAGAAAGCAACACAAGATTTCGGGAAGTACCAGCTCCGAGCAGAATAGTTTTGAGAAAGGGCCAGACGACACGACGGGGTAATATTTGAGCTTGGTATCACCCCCAGCAGTTGTGGGGAAAATAAAACAATGGCTTCGAGATTCCCCTAGCAGTATTACATCCCATAATTTGTTCGAGGAGGCAAAAGCGTGAGTCCCAGAGGAGGTATGGGAAGAAGGAAGAGAATGAGGGGTGAAGGAAACAAAGAATACTTCCTCAGCAGCATCACCCCCAGCAGGCGAGTAAACAGTTCCAAAAATATCCCCAGCAGCTAGAAGAAAAGTAACACGACCTAGGGGAAAGCAATTCCAAGACAGGATAATTCAGAAGAGAAGGTGGTCCGAGAGGTAATGCGGGAACAAGGATATGGTACAAAAGGCAAAGGAAGGTAATCGAGATAGGATGAAATCAGTGAGCAGTGGTTGAAGTCAGGGGAGCCCGCCCGGAGAATGGGGTGGCGATTTTATTTTGAAGTAGTAGTTGAAGTCAGGGAGCCCGCTCGGAGAATGGAGTGGCGATTTTATTTTGAAGTAGTAGTTGAAGTCGGGAGCCCGCCCGGAGAATGGAGTGGCGATTTTATTTTTGAAGTAGTAGTCGAAGTCGGAGCCCGCCGGAGAATGGAGTGGCGATTTTATTTTGAAGTAGTAGTTGAAGTCGGGAGCCCGCCCGGAGAATGGGGTGGCGATTTTATTTTGAAGTAGTAGTTGAAGTCAGGGGAGCCCGCCCGGAGAATGGAGTGGCGATTTTATTTTGAAGTAGTAGTTGAAGTCAGGGAGCCCGCCCGGAGAATGGAGTGGCGATTTTATTTTTGAAGTAGTAGTTGAAGTCAGGGAGCCCGCCTGGAGAATGGAGTGGCGATTTTATTTTGAAGTAGTAGTTGAAGTCGGGGAGCCCGCCTGGAGAATGGAGTGGCGATTTTATTTTGAAGTAGTAGTTGAAGTCAGGGAGCCCGCCTGGAGAATGGAGTGGCGATTTTATTTTGAAGTAGTAGTTGAAGTCAGGGAGCCCGCCCGGAGAATGGAGTGGCGATTTTATTTTGAAGTAGTAGTTGAAGTCAGGGAGCCCGCCCGGAGAATGGAGTGGCGATTTAATTTTGAAGTAGTAGTTGAAGTCAGGGAGCCCGCCTGGAGAATGGAGTGGCGATTTTATTTTCGAAGTAGTAGTTGAAGTCAGGGAGCCCGCCTGGAGAATGGAGTGGCGATTTTATTTTGAAGTAGTAGTTGAAGTCAGGGAGCCCGCCCGGAGAATGGAGTGGCGATTTTATTTTGAAGTAGTAGTTGAAGTCAGGGAGCCCGCCCGGAGAATGGAGTGGCGATTTTATTTTGAAGTAGTAGTTGAAGTCAGGGAGCCCGCCCGGAGAATGGAGTGGCGATTTTATTTTGAAGTAGTAGTTAAAGTCAGGGAGCCCGCCTGGAGAATGGAGTGGCGATTTTATTTTGAAGTAGTGGTTGAAGTCAGGGAGCTCGCCCGGAGAATGGAGTGGCGATCTATTTTAATTTGGTTGAGGAAAGCGGTTGAATGTAACAGAAATCTCCGGCATGAATCCAAGTTCATGAGCAGAGGGAGGCAACAAGGATCAGAACAGATAGATTTAGATTACGAAGGAGAATAGTTCAGAGATCATAAAGAAGGAAACAATGGTCGGAGTTCGGCAATCAAGATAGACCGAAATAACAATTGGCAGAAGAGAAGAAGCATCAGAAGGAACACCAAGTCAGACAGGATGGCAAGGAGCGCGACAAGATCAAGTTGAAAAGATAGATAAGAATTTGCAATATTGTAATTTAGTCTAGCTTCTTATTTTTCGTTTAGCACGGTGTAATAAGGAGATCAGTTAAGCAGTAGCATCAGCGGCAACAGCGGTAACAGCAAGATCACAGTGATCATGGTAGTCCCAGCTACCAAAACTCCTCGAACTACATTGACCTGATTCCCTTTTAGCCAGGGATATGTAGGAGACCTTCTGAAGCGAAGGTTCGGTCAAACTTTTCCAAACAATGCTTCAACATCCTAGCATAGGAAATTCTTTCACATTCTTCAGTTGGCCTATCAGAACATATAGGTTTCCCAATACAGCTAACTGTGAGCACGTGATTTTTGCCTCACACGAATTACTCCCAAAATGTCAAAAAATAAAAGAGTTTTTGTTTGGTTGTAATGCTTGGGGATCACATGTTCTTTTCCTTATCGCTTGCATTTGTGGGTCCGCGTCCGTTTTGCTTAAGTTAACAATCGAAATACATATACCAAATGTGTCGCATCTATATTTGCAGGGTTAGTTCCGCACCTAGAAATAGTGTTATTTTTGCAAAAATGAAAAAAAAAAAAAGTCATTTAATGAACAATTTGGTAGTTAATTGTGTTAATTGTTACTAAAAATTAATTATAGGTGCTACAAGTCGATTTGTTTATATATATATATATATATATATATATATATATATATATATATATATATATATATATATATATATATATATATATATATATATATGTATATATGTAAGAAGATCAGATCTGGGCCAAAAACTTAGTCTAAAAAACCAGGCCCAAACGAATCACCTCTGATCCAGCCCAACCCGTCCTCGATCGTGGCCGTTCATTTCGAATTGATCCTAGGGCCACGATCTCTCTTATCAACCCGTCAAGAAGCACTGATCTAGGCCGTTCAATTCAGTGGATCCAACGGCCAGTGCTTCATCCCCCAACCCGTTGGGCAACCCGACCCAATCAACCCCCAGACAACCCGGCTCCCATAAACGACCAAACGGTATCGTTTGGATTAATGAAACGATCCAGGCCGTTGATCTCATTTGATCAAACGGCCAGGATTAGATCCCAGCCCCACCATATATACTAAAAAACCTACCCAGCCCCCCCTTAGCCGGACCCCTCCTCTATCGTCTCTCTCAGAGATAAGCCAAGCCCCACCTTCCCCCACCGCACTCCGCCGGCCGGAAATCGTCTCCGCCGGCGGAAGTAGGCCAAACCAACCCAAATTAACACCGTAGACTCTCCCAAGCCCCCTCTACATGGATCCGTTAGTCGTTAGTCTCGAATGTAGCTCGAACGTCTCGAATATTCGTTCGAAGTTCGCCGGAACTTGAATGTCTACCCCAAACTGCCTCCAATTCACACCATTGACTCCCCACACCTCCCTCACACCCCTACTAACCTTGGTTCAACTCGAATCTAGCCGGAGTTGGAAAAACCCCAAATCCCACTCACATGAACCCTAGAAATCCAAAACGGGTTCTCCATTCAAATTGATTAGAGATTGAGGTCTAATGGACCTTAATCTAGGTGTTCTCAACCGAGAACACCCCGATTAAGGCCCATTTTGTCTTCAATAGTTCAAGTCCGAGGTCGATCCTGGGCCACTGTTGATTTCGGAGGTATTCTTTCCTCTTTCCCTTCTCCTAGTCTCATCTAGTCCTATGTGGTATTCATTTATGTGATATTTCTTTTAGCTTTCCAATTTCTTTTAAACTTGCTGTTCTACTCTTCAAGACCTCTTATTTGGTCGATTCCTTCTATTTTCTTTAATTAAAATGAATGGTATGTTTAGTCTGATTAAGGTCGTCAAGCCATTAGTTCATATCTGTTGGCCCCCTGAGTCTGCCCGGAATCCTGAATCACTAATTTGTTTGGCCCTTATTTGTTCTTGATTATATGTGTTGTAATCGATTAGGCGAACATCGTCGATTAGTTATATGGGTCTATTGGTTAGAACACTGGATAACGATTAACACTGTTAAGACTGATCCAAGCCACTGTTTGGTTTAACAGATTCTTCTTTTTGAATTGTCTATGATGTTGGGATATAACTGTTAGTAATTTGGATCAGAATGTTAGCATCTTAGGATTTAAAAAATACCTTACCCATGAAATGAACTAGTGGAACCTGCTGTACAGCAGGGCACCACCAGTTCCTGCAGTCCTTGGATTAAAATAACAAGACCCATACCTAGACATTTTAAGTGGCTAGGACAGAACAGAATATGGGTTGGCCAGTGCTTAAAAACTAGTTGTTTAGTGGTTTAGGACAGAGGGGGAGATGGGCTGGTCAGGATTTTAATATAGATTGGCCAGGTGAGGGAGGGGGTATAAAAAGAGGAAGGGAAACAGAATTGAAGGGAAACAAAAACACTCTGGATAGACATACACACACAATAAAGATTCGAATATACACACAGATACTCTGGGAAACTGGGAGACACAAATACAAAAGGATATAGATAGAGAGATTTGGGAGTTTCTTAAAGATAGAGATAGGCTTGATATACACACACATATAGGAGAGTTTGAGAGGGTCTAAGGAGACACATAATATTGAGAAGCAAATCAGAGAAAGAGTTGAAAATCAGAAGCACAGTCAGGTTTCCAGTAGTGTATCTGGTTGGTTTTTGATTGGTTGCTGGTTTTCAATTGGTCCGTTTTTGGGGTCAGCTGTGGGTGGTTATGATGCTGTAGATCATTGGTTTTCATTTTGAGCCCTTTGGAGGTTGTGCTGGTTGTGTTTTAGCTATTCCATTGTTGTTGCTGGCGTTACATTGCTGCTGACCTTTCTCTCATCTTCTTGTATTACCATCTCCAGGTACACATCCCTGCCAATGAGAACTCTATTGAATGAAAAAAGTACATTTCTATTCAAAAAATGAAGATGTAATGAAATTGCTGAATGAAAAATGAAGTTCAAGTGTTGAACCACCTCTGTTTTTCTTTGTATTTTTATCTTATTCTTTTCGTTTATAGTTTAGTGTAGTTTGATCTGAATTTTACTTAGTGTAATATGTATAAGTAGAGAAAAACACAACAAAAACAATGTAATAGCTAGTGATAGTAGTAGTATAGTAGTAGTAGTAAGCAGTAGATCATCTAGTTAAAGTAGATAAAACTCACTAAATAGGCTAAATAACCACAGATTGAATTGAATATGGCTTTCACAGTAGAAATATTGAATGACTCACATGGAAAACCGGATCTGGGATTCAATAATCTCGATTAGTTTGGGTTAAAAGAGAAACAGGTAAAACTTGAGGTAATAATTTGATTAAGATTGGCCTGTGAATATCAAATACGCTTGACTCATATCAATATGAGTAGTTAATCACATACCTGAATTTGTTTAAAAAGAAGAATGGTAACAGAGGTATGAAGTAATTCGCAATTGGTTTGGGGATGTTGAATAAGTATAAGTTAAGGTGAATCCAGTAGAATAATCATGTATAGGCATCACTAAATCACTCGGCTTTGGATACTCGGGTCCCCTTGAAATAAGCAGTCAAGGTTGTTTAAGTCATGTTTTCATATGATTAAATCATCGGGTATTAATTGTTAGTTAAATAATTTTCCATTTCTTGGTATGTCGGCCTTTTAGGAAAAATAGGAGCATAGAAGTAGTTGGCTTTCATAAGCATTTAGTTATTATAGCTCAAGGTTAACGAATCATATTGTATAATGATTTTCGTCTTCTGACAAATAAATAAAAAATGATTTGATTTCATTCCTAATTCCGAGTACTTGTTTCTTTTATATGAATTCTGCGTTATACTTTCGTTATTACAATTTGGTTTGGGCCCTATGTGTAACGCGGGCCTGGAATGCTTAGTACTAGAAATACGATCAAGGAAAAAACAATATAGAAAATATAGTATACATTAAGATTGAACTTTTAAAATTAGATTGGGACGAGCCTCGCCCGACATTAAACAAGCGGGGCCCCCATTTAGTAACAAGATAATAAAGTAGACTCGGGAAAGCTAATAGCGAATTCCATAGCTTTTCCTAAAAAACTTAAAAGCCGATAGACGTTGTTTTAGGGCACGATTTAATGTACTTTCCTTTGAACGAGTGTGCACTCGGTGCGACTCAAATCTAAATCTCGACGAAACTGAAATACATTAGAGTCGCAGGCGTACTGGTTATGGTGCGGCTCGAAATGTGTTTTCGTAACGTCGCAATTCTTCTAAAAAATAAGAGCGGAGCATTAAAAGCACATAGTTAAAATATATAAAAGAACCAGATAGAAACATAAATTGCAATTGAGCGACCGTGCTAAAACCACGGAATCCGGGAGTGCCTAACACCTTCTCCCGGGTTAACAGAATTCCTTATCCAGATTTCTAGTTTCGCAGACTGTATTACAGAGTCATGAATTTCCTCGGTTCGGGATTAAGACCGGTGACTTGGGACACTATTATTTTCCCAAGTGGTGACTCTGAATCTAATAAATTGATCCCGTCTCGATTGTCCTTTAATTGGAAAAACTCCTCGTGCCCTCGCGGGCGCATAAAAAGGAGGTGTGACAATATGTATTTCATTATATTTACTATCTCTCTATATGCCATGAATCGAACCCGCAGTCCACAAGCACAGCCAATAAAGGAAATCCACAGAGAGAATAATTATGCTTAACTATAACTTCCCCGAAAAATGGTGCCAATAATTATCAAGGAGTTCAAATAAGGCAATTAGACAACTAAACAGTTAAGTGCTACCGAATCATGCTTTTCTAACCACTACCGGATAAAAGTATCAAATTAACAGCCCAAGACAGGAATATCGCTCATCGAACGTTTGAAATAAAGTACGTGTTCAATAACCAGCGCATGTACACGCCCGTCACCTCGCGTACAAGGCATTTAAACTATCACATAATATCCTAGGGGTGAAAATTCCCCCACACGAGGTTAGACAAGCCACTTACCTCAATTCCGTTACAAAACCGCTAAGAAATAACCCTCTTGCCACGAATGTCGGCCTTCCACAAGTGTAGTATCTGATAAAAATCAATAGAATCACATCAAAATAGGCTAATTGGGCATTACCCAATCAAATTAACTCAAAATACACCAAAACCCACAAGTTGCCAAAACCCGACTTTCGGTACGCTTATCGAAAAATCACGAAAGTTGTATATTCGGAACCCTTGTCTCAATACGAATCTAAGCATATAAATTTTACCAAATTCGGACTCCTTTTGGCCATTCAAAACCTTGATTTCCTAGAGTTCAAGCCTAGGGCTAAATCCTCCATAAATTACCCCAAATTCCTCCATTTTCATGATATAATTGCATAATATTACCAATACTAATCATAGATTAAGTCCATAGTTGATTACCTGATGATTTCCCTTGAATTTCTCTTCAAAATCGCCCAAATCGCCTCTAAAGCCGAGACCCAAAATGTGTGAAATGTTCTGAAATTTTTCTAACTTCGGATACACTTACTTACAGCGATTTTCGCTTCTGCGGAATATTTTCCGCTCCTATGCACCCGTATCCGCGACCAAAGGGTCGCTTCAGCGGTTCCAGGCCTAGCCGGCCATTTCCGCTTCTGCGAGCGAAGGGCCGCTTAAGCGGGCCCGCTTCTGCGAAGAAGCTTCCGCTTCTGCGGACACATCCGCCTCTGCGCATCATTGACCGCTTCTGCGGTCTCGCCCAAACGGTAAAATGTCCGCTTCTGCGGACCATGCCCATTTTCTCCCCGTCCGCTTCTGCGATCACTGGCTCGCACCAGCGACCCCGCTTCAGCGGATTGGCTTCCGCTTCTGCGTAAACAGCCGCTCCTGCGCATCTCGTCCGCTTCTGCGGACACGCTCCTGCGCCCAAAATTCCGCAGGAGCGGAAACAACAGAAGCAGGATCCCAACCTGCAATTCTTCCACAATTTCTCCCGTTTAACCATCCGAAATCACCCCGAGGCCCCCGGGACCTCATCCAAACATACCAACACATCTTAATACCTTATTCGAACTTGCTCAAATCCTCAAAACACGTCTAACAACATCAAAACCCATAATTCACATCGAATTCAAGCCTAAATTTCTTAAAACTTTCCGAATTGCACATTCGATCTAAAACCCGACCAAACGACGTCCGAATGACCTGAAAAGTTGCGGACATATCCAAAATCACATAACGAAGCTACAGAAATTGTCGGAATTCCATTCCGACCCCCGGATCAAAATCTCACCTATCGTTCGGATTCGCCAAAATTTCAACCTTCGGCATTTCAAGCCTAATTGAGCTACGGACCTCCAAAATACATTCCGAACGCGCTCCTAACCCCCGAAATCACCTAACGGAGCTAATGGAACCATCGGATTTCCGTTCCGAGATCGTCTTAACACTGTTCCGGCTACGGACCGTTTTCTAGTTTCAAAGCTCTTATTTAGGGACTAAGTGTCCCAAAATGCTCAAATTTTCGAAACCGACTCTCCCGGCAACCCACAATAGCATAAATGAACTTAGGGGAACAGTTAAATTAGGGATTGGGGCGTAATTTTCTAAAACGGCCGGTCGGGTCGTTACATCTTCCCACACTTAAAGATTCGTTCGTCCTCGAACGAGCATAGAAAACATACCCGGAGTAGTGAAAAGATGAGGGTACTGGCTGCGCATATCCTGTTCGGTCTCCCAAGTCGCCTCCTCGACCGGCTGGCCCCGCCACTGAACCTTTACCGAAGCGATGTTCTTTGACCTTAGCTTTCTGACTTGCCTGTCTAGAATGGCTACTGGCTCCTCAACATAAGACAGATCTTTGTCTAGCTGAACAGATGTGAAATCCAACACATGCGACGGGTCACTATGGTATCTCCGGAGCATGGAGACATGAAATACGGGGTGAACTCCGGCTAAGCTGGGAGGTAAGGCCAACTCATAAGCAACCTCCCCAACACGCCTCAAAATCTCAAAAGGGCCAAGAAATCTAGGATTCAGCTTCCCTTTCTTTCCAAACCTCATAACACCCTTCATGGGCGAAACTCGAAGCAGAACCCGCTCACCAACCATAAAAGCCACATCGCGAACCTTCTTGTCCGCATAACTCTTCTGTCTAGACTGGGCTGCACGAAGTCTGTCCTGAATTACCTTGACCTTGTCCATAGCATCCCGAACCATATCAGTACCTAGCAACCTGGCCTCGCCCGGCTCAAACCAACCCACGGGAGACCTGCACCTCCTACCATATAGGGCCTCGTACGGTGCCATCTGAATACTGGACTGGTAGCTGTTGTTATAAGCAAACTCCGCCAGTGGCAAGAAGTGATCCCATGAACCTCCAAACTCAATCACGCACGCACGGAGCATATCCTCCAAAATCTGAATAGTGCGTTCGGACTGCCCATCAGTCTGGGGGTGAAATGCTGTGCTCAGCTCTACCCGAGTACCTAACTCCTGCTGTACAGCTCTCCGAACCGTGAAGTGAACTGAGTGCCTCTATCTGAAATGATAGAAACTGGAATACCATGCAGCCGAACTATCTCCTTGATATAGATCTCCGCCAATCGCTCCGATGAATAAGTAGTGCTCACCGGTATAAAATGGGCGGACTTGGTCAGCCGATCCACAATAACCCAAATAGAATCAAACTTCCTAATAGTCCGTGGAAGCCCAGATACAAAGTCCATGGTGATGCGCTCCCATTTCCACTCTGGAATCTCAATCCGCTGCATCAATCCACCCGGACGCTGATGCTCATACTTCACCTGCTGGCAATTGAGGCATCTAGAAACATAATCAACTATATCCCTCTTCATCCGCCTCCACCAGTAATGTTGTTTCAAGTCCTGATACATCTTCGCGGCACCCGGATGGATGGAATACCGCGAACTATGGGCCTCTGCTAGAATCGGCTCTCGAAGATCATCTACATTGGGCACACAGATACGGCCCTGCATCCTCATAACTCCATCATCCCCGATGGTAACATCTCGAGCATCACCACGCCGAACTCTATCCTGAAGGACAAACAAATGAGGGTCGTCGAACTGACGCTCCCTGATGCGGTCAAATAGAGAAGACCGAGAAACCACACAAGCTAGAACCCGGCTGGGCTCCGAAAGATCCAGCCTAACCAACTGCCTGGCCAAAGCCTGAACATCCACCGCCATAGGCCTCTCCGAAGCTGGTAGATATGCCAAACTCCCCAAACTCTCTGCCCGACGACTCAAGGCATCAGCAACCACATTAGCCTTGCCCGGATGATAGAGAATAGTAATATCATAGTCCTTCAGTAGTTCCAACCATCTCCTCTGATGCATATTCAGGTCCTTCTGCTTAAGCAAGTGCTGCAAGCTCCGGTGATCGGTGTAGATCTCACAAGGAACCCCATATAAATAATGACGCCAAATTTTCAAGGCGTGAACAATGGCAACTAGCTCCAAATCATGAACATGGTAATTCTTCTCATGCACTTTCAGCTGCCGGGACACATAGTCAATCACCCTACCGTCCTGCATCAATACTGCTCTGAGTCCAACCCATAAGGCATCACAATATACTGTACAAGACCCCGAACCCGTAGGCAACATCAATATAGGAGCCGAATTCAAAGTTGTCTTGAGCTTTTAAAAGCTCACCTCACACTCCTCTGTCCACTGAAAAGGGGCACCCTTTTGGGTCAATCTAGTCATAGGTGCTGCAATCGAAGAGAACCCCTCTACGAAACGACGGTAGTAGCTCGCCAAACCAAGGAAACTGCGAATCTCAGTAGCGGAGGAGGGTCTGGGCCAACTCTCTGCACGGCCTCCACCTTCCTCGGATCTACTCGAATACCATCACTCGACACCACGTGCCCCAAAAATGCCACTGAACTCAACCAGCATTCACATTTAGAGAACTTGGCATAAAGCTGCTTCTCCCTCAGGATCTGAAGCACTATCCTCAAATGCTGCTCGTGCTCTTCCCGCTCCGAGAATATACTAGAATATCATCAATGAAGACAATCACGAACGAGTCCAGATAAGGCCTGAACACACTGTGCATCAAATGCATAAATGCTGCCGGGGCATTAGTCAACCCAAAAGACATCACGAGGAACTCATAGTGACCATACCGGGTCCTGAAGGCAGTCTTCGGGATATCTGGCTCCCGAATCTTCAGCTGGTGATACCCAGAGCGCAAATCAATCTTAGAAAACACCTGTGCGCCCTGTAGTTGGTCAAATAAATCATCAATACGGGGCAAAGGGTACCGGTTCTTCATTGTAACCTTGTTCAGCCGACGATAGTCAATACACATACACATAGAACCGTCCTTTTACTTCACAAACAATACAGGAGCACCCCAAGGCGAAACACTGGGTCGAATAAAACCCTTGCCCAATAACTCCTGTAACTGATCCTTCAACTCCTTTAATTCGGGAGGAGCCATACGGTACGGTGGAATAGAAATGGGCTGAGTGCCCGGCAACAAGTCAATAGCAAAGTCAATGTCTCTGTCAGGCGGCATGCCCGGAAGATCAGCTGGAAATACATCAACAAAGTCACGTACCACATGAACAGAATCAATAGAGGGAGTGTCAACACTGACGTCCCGCACATAGGCTAGATAAGCAGCACACCCCTTCTCAACCATACGCTGAGCTCTGAGAAAAGAAATAACACGGCTAGGGGTGTGATCTAGAGTACCACTCCACTCAATACGTGGAATGCCTGGCATAGCCAGCGTCACGGTCTTGGCGTGACAATCAAGAATAGCATAATGGGGCAACAACCAGTCCATGCCCAGAATAATATCAAAATCGACCATCCCAAGCAGCAATAGATCCGCTCTGGTCTCAAAATCACAAATGGTAATCAAACACGACCGATATACGCGGTCCACAGCCAAAGAATCACCCACCGGAGTGGAAACATAAATGGGGGCACTCAAAGAATCCCGAGGCACACCCATATGAGAAGCAAAGTAAGAAGACACATATGAAAAAGTGGAACCAGGGTCGAATAGAACCGATGCCTCCCCTGTGACTAACCATAATAATACCTGTGATAACAGAGTCAGATGCAACAGCCGCAGCGCGATCGGGAATAGCATAGAATCTGGCATGTCCCCTCTCTCGAGGGCGGCCTCTGGAACCCTGACCCCCACCCCTGGATGGCTGGGCAGGTGGAGTGGCAGCTGGGGCTGGAATGATAGCCTGCTGACCCTGAGAACCACGCTGATGCTGCGAAGACTGGTGAGGTGCTCCCCTCCTACGCCTGGGGCACTCCCTAACCAGGTGGCGAGTATCCCCGCACTCAAAACAAGCTCCGAGAGGACGCGGTGGCTGTGACTGACCGGCCTCAACCCCACTAGTCTGACCCCTGGAAGGACCCCGTGCAGGAGGTGCACTGGAAACTGGGGGAGCATAATAAGGCTCCTGAGGTGCTGGAAGACCTGGAGTACTACCGGCTGCGGGCAATGCCGAGTGAACTGGTCGACCGGAATAACCCCTACCAAAATGACCGGCTGATGAAGTGCGGGCACCAGAGAAATGGCCCGACTCACGAGACCTCTTGGCCTCTCTCTCTCTCCGCTCTCTAGGGAGCATACTCTCGATCCTCTCTGGCAATGCTAACTGCCTGCTGATAAGATATATCTGTCTCCAACTCTCTGGCCATGCTGGATCGGATAGGCGGAATCAGGCCCTCAATAAATCTCCGCACTCTCTCCCGAACCGTGGCTACCAAGGCCGGCGCATGCCTGGCCAGACGGGTGAAACTGATGGCATACTCCGATACTGACATGGAGCCCTGTCGCAACCGCTCAAACTCCGAGCGCCAAGAATCCCTAAGGCTCTGTGGAACAAACTCTCTCAAAAATATATCTGAAAACTGCGTCCAGGTCAATGAAGCAGACTCCTCTGGACTATCCAACTCATACGTGCGCCACCAATCATAAGCGGCCCCGCGAAACCGAAAAGCAGTGAAGGAAACCCCGCTGGTCTCCACAATCCCCATAGTACGAAGAATACGATGACACTCTTCTAGAAAACCCAATGCATCATCTGAAACCAGACCACTAAACACTGGAGGGTCATATTTCTTGAACCTCTCCAATCTACGCTGCTCGTCCTCAGAGGCAGCTGGTCCAACTCCTGGTTGTGCTGGGGCGGCATGAGGCATAACCAAAACATCTGGAACATGTCCCACTGGCACACGCTGCTCCGGTGTAACGGCTACGGGAGTCTGGGCCCCTCCCCCGGCCTGAGATGTAGCTGCAACAAGAGGAAGCAGCCCTGCCTGGGCTAAAGTGGTATACATGCTCATGAACTGAGCCAGGGTCTCCTGTAGTGCTGGAGTAGTAGCAGCTGTAGTCGGTGTACCAGGTGCCTGCGCTCCAACCTGGTCTACCGGTGGCACCTCAGCGGCAGCGCGCGATGGTGCTGTGGCTGCACCTCGGGCGCGTCCTCGTCCTCTACATCGGCCCCGGCCTCTGACGGCAGCAACAGGGGGCGCGGGTACCTGATCATCGCGGTTAGCTCGTGTCCTCACCATCTGTGAGAGAATAGAAAGCAGTAGTTTAGATTTTTGATGCCAAAAATGTCGCACGACAAGGAATCCAAAAGAAATGAAGAATTTCCTAAACAGTTACATAGCCCCTCGTAGATAAATACAGACGTCTCCGTATCGATCAGCGAGACTCTAAGTAACCGGTCTGTGTCCCGTGACTCCTACGAACCTAGAGCTCTAATACCAACTTGTCACGACCCTAGTTCACCAATTGTGAACATGTCGTGATGGCACCCGGTCCCCACGACTAGGTAAGCCTAACACGTTGCGGAATCTATAAATTATAATTACTTAAATAAGAAACAGCGGAAAATAACATAAAAGATATGTAATCCGTGCCACTTGGCACATACATCCGTCACACAATAAATAAACACTACCAAGATCCGAAACCCCACGGTAACACAGACTAAAAGAGAAATACAACTGTGGCTCTATGTGTAAAGAGTATCTAACAACGAAATGAAGAAAATGTCAACTAGTAATACTAGAATAGAGGGAAGCCTCCGGATCCGCGGACGTAGCGGATCATACCTCGAAGTTTCCCAGAAAGCTGCAGAATCACCTAGTACGAGCCTGCTCTGATGTACCTGGATCTGCACAACAAAAGTGTGCAGAAGAGTAGCATGAGTACACCACGGCGGTACTCGGTAAGTGCCAAGCCTAACCTCGATGGAGTAGTGACGAGGAAGGTCAGGGCCCTACTGAGAAACAATAATAATATGATGATAACAAAAATAAACAGTTTTAAATGATAATAATTTCCGAAATAACAATATTATGATGATTACTGCAACTGTCTACAATTAAGCTAACAACAAATAACCAACTCAAATAAACAAATCCAGGATCTCTGGGAATTGAACCCACAGTCCCATTCTCAGTACCTCTGGGTCTCCGGGAATCGAACCCGCAGCCCATGTCTCAATAATATCTCAATAACTCGGGATCTCCGGAAATCGAACCCGCAGTCCTTACCAGTAATTCAGCGGGATCTCGGGAATCGAACCCGTAGTCCACATTTCAATAATCTCAGGATCTCGGGAATCGAACCCGTAGTCCACATTTCAATAATCTCAGGATCTCGGGAATCGAACCCGTAGTCCCTACCAGTATCACGCCGGGTCTCTGGGAATCGAACCCACAGCCCTGGGTCTCCGGGAATCGAACCCGCAGTCCACAAGCACAGCCAATAAAGGAAATCCACAGAGAGAATAATTATGCTTAACTATAACTTCCCCGAAAAATGGTGCCAATAATTATCAAGGAGTTCAAATAAGGCAATTAGACAACTAAACAGTTAAGTGCTACCTAATCATGCTTTTCTAACCACTACCGGATAAAAGTATCAAATTAACAGCCCAAGACAGGAATATCGCTCATCGAACGTTTGAGATAAAGTACGTGTTCAACAACCAGCGCATGTACACGCCCGTCACCTCGCGTACAAGGCATTTAAACTATCACATAATATCCTAGGGGTGAAAATTCCCCCACACGAGGTTAGACAAGCCACTTACCTCAATTCCGGTACAAAACCGCTAAGGAACAACCCTCTTGCCGCGAATGTCGGCCTCCACAAGTGTAGTATCTGATAAAAATCAATAGAATCACATCAAAATAGGCTAATTGGGCATTACCCAATCAAATTAACTCAAAATACACCAAAACCCACAAGTTGCCAAAACCCGACTTTCGGTACGCTTATCGAAAAATCACGAAAGTTGTATATTCGGAACCCTTGTCTCAATACGAATCTAAGCATATAAATTTTACCAAATTCGGACTCCTTTTGGCCATTCAAAACCTTGATTTCCTAGAGTTCAAGCCTAGGGCTAAATCCTCCATAAATTACCCCAAATTCCTCCATTTTCATGATATAATTGCATAATATTACCAATACTAATCATAGATTAAGTCCATAGTTGATTACCCTGATGATTTCCCTTGAATTTCTCTTCAAAATCGCCCAAATCGCCTCTAAAGCCGAGACCCAAAATGTGTGAAATGTTCTGAAATTTTTCTAACTCCTGATACACTTACTTACAGCGATTTTCGCTTCTGCGGAACATTTTCCGCTTCTACGCTCCCGTATCCGCGACCAAAGGGTCGCTTCAGCGGTTCCAGGCCTAGCCGGCCATTTCCGCTTCTGCGAACAAAGGGCCGCTTAAGCGGACCCGCTTCTGCGGACACATCCGCCTCTGCGCATCACTGACCGCTTCTGCGGTCTCGCCCAAGCGGAAAAATGTCCGCTTCTGCGGACCATGCCCAATTTCTCTCGTCCGCTTCTGCGATCACTGGCTCGCACCAGCGACCCCGCTTCAGCGGATTGGCTTCCGCTTCTGCGGAAACAGCCGCTCCTGCGCATCTCGTCCGCTTCTGCGGACACGCTCCTGCGCCCAAAATTCCGCAGGAGCGGAAACAACAGAAGCAGGATCCCAACCTGCAATTCTTCCACAATTTCTCCCGTTTAACCATCCGAAATCACCCCGAGGCCCCCGGGACCTCATCCAAACATACCAAAACATCTTAATACCTTATTCGAACTTGCTCAAATCCTCAAAACACGTCTAACAACATCAAAACCCATAATTCACATCGAATTCAAGCCTAAATTTCTTAAAACTTTCCGAATTGCACATTCGATCTTAAACTCGACCAAACGACGTCCGAATGACCTGAAAATTTGCGGACATATCCAAAATCACATAACGAAGCTACAGAAATTGTCGGAATTCCATTCCGACCCCGGATCAAAATCTCACCTATCGTTCGGATTCGCCAAAATTTCAACCTTCGGCATTTCAAGCCTAATTGAGCTACGGACCTCCAAAATACATTCCGAACGCGCTCCTAACCCCGAAATCACCTAACGGAGCTAATGGAACCATCGGATTTCCGTTCCGAGATCGTCTTAACATTGTTCCGGCTACGGACCATTTTCTAGTTTCAAAGCTCTTATTTAGGGACTAAGTGTCCCAAAATGCTCAAATTTTCGGAACCGACTCTCCCGGCAACCCACAATAGCAGAAATGAACTTAGGGGAACAGTTAAATTAGGGATTGGGGCGTAATTTTTCTAAAACGACCGGTCGGGTCGTTACAGAAAGGGAAATGGACGGAACTGCTACTAGAAGTATTATGGGCCTACCGCACCCCACCAAAAACCAGCACACGTCAAAAGCCATATTCATTAGTCTACGGGACTGACGCCGTGATACACGTTTAAGTTGGATAGCCTAGCCTAAGATACTCCAATGAAAGCGAACCAAACAACAACAAGAACAGAAAACAAGACCTCGATGAGGTAGAAGAATGAAGAGACATGGCTTATGTAAGGATGGTAGCCCGAAACTAACAAGCGAAAAGGTACTACAACAAGAAGGCCAAAATACGACCACTCAAAGTCAAAGACTGTGTTCTCAAGGCCAAAACACAATCTACCAAAGACCCAAAAGAAGGAAAACTGGAACCATTTGGGGCGCGCCGTATAAAATCACTACGGCAACAAGCAAATGGCATTTCAACTAGAAACAATGAAAGGAAAACTACTACAAAACAACTGGAATGTCGCCTACCTTAAACACTTCAACTTCTGAAAAATGATTCCCCAAAAGTCGTACTCTTTTCCCTCACCCAAGTTTTTGTCCATTGAGGTTTCTCTGGGAGGTTTTTAACAAAGCGACGAGGGGGACGTCTTGAAGTTCAAAGTATAATTCATCGCCCCACCAGTCGATGACCTCTCTAGGACGAACGATGAATGGACTAGATACATAGAAACTTCGCCAATATACGTATGAAACACACATGTATAGTACTCCAATAAATGAAATAAAGCAGTATTTTTTACTCCAAGATATTCTCCAATAAAGTGAAACAAAGCAACATTTTACTCTCAATTGTTTTCTTTTGCATCTAACATTTTACCTCACCCGAATTACGGGTTAATATTTCGACTTTAACTCGAAATAACACCTCTACGACAAAAGGCCATCGCCAAATGAAAAAATTCGACCTCACTAAAATTACAACCGATTAACATTTCGACCTTAACTCGAAATAACACCCCTAAGGCCAAATGCCATCGCCAAAAGAAAATATTCGACCTCGCTCGAATTTCCAAGATTTGATCGACTATGCCAAAATGTTATACACAAGCGGTGGCAAAAGCCAAGGACCCCCTCGCAGTGAATAAATATCAATCTGGAAGTGCATAACAAAAAGGTAATCATTCCATTACAATTGTTTATTACAAAAACTTTTTACAAAAGGCTCGAAGATGCCTCACAAAAAAAACAAATCAAAACAAAATAAATACAATAGCCCTACGCTGTGTCATTCCCCGCGACATACTTCTCATTATACCAAGAATTGGAGGCGAGCTTGTCAGCATCATCATCATCGACATCTTCCCGTCGGGCATACCGGGATCATAACCGTAGACTTTATGAGCTTTAACATGAACACCCTCAAGTGCTGCCTTGGAAACATTCCCATCAGCCTGCAGGGACTTTTGCATGTCAAGATGAGGCTCGGCATGGACCCACATCCCATACAACTCCCGTGTCACGACGGGATCAACTGAGGTATGAGACGTGGAGGGTTGCGACTGCCTTCGCACCTCCTCTGCCTTCAAAGCAACAACTTGCTCATTGAATATGGATAACTCTGCTTCTATATCTTGGATTTGTTTCTCCAACCTCGCTACGTTTAGCGAAGACATCTCTATCTCATTGTCCTGCCCATACCTATAAAAACGAACGCCATCTTCCAAAGACTCTACCTTAGATACAACAGTCATCCTTCCCTTCTCAGCACGATCCAATCCATCAGCCTTAATGCTCAGCTCGCCCATTAGATTGATAGCCTCTGCATCTCTTCGACCAAGCTCAGCAGTTAAAGTGGCCACCCATACTTGAAGATCGGCATTATCGGCTATCACCTCATTGCTCACCTTATACTCATCCTCCTTGTCCTTAAGAGCTGCCTCAAGTTTGTCACTCCTCCTTTTTACCGAATTACTACACCCCATGAAGGGATATAATAAAGGGAAGGAGTTTTTTCAATTTAAAGACAGTCGAAACGAGATTTATTTATTTAGATTCAGAGTCGCCACTTGGAAAAATAATGGTGTCCCAAGTCACCGGTTTAATCCCAAACCGAGGAAAGTTTGACTCTGTTACAGTCTGTCACACCTCCTTTTGGCGCGCCCCGCTACCCGAGGGTAGGAGCGCAAGGGAGTTTTTCCAATTTAAGTGACAATATTCGAAACGGGATTATTTTATTTATTTCATAGTCGCCACTTGGAATAAATTAAGGTGTCCCAAGTCACCGATTTATTTAAATCCCGAATCGAGGAAATTTCGACTTTTCAAATGAAGTCTGCGAACCAGAGATTCTAAGTAAGGAATTCTGTTGACCCGAGGGAAGGTGTTAGGCACCCCCGGATCCCGTGGTTCTAGCACGGTCGCTTCAACTATTATAAATGGCTAAAAATATCTGATTTTATACATGTTTATAAATTAATGCTCTGATTATAATTTTAAACCGCTTTATTAATTTTGAAGAAGAATACCTGACTTAAAAAAAAGTATTTAAACTATCAGTAAATAAATAATAAATAAAAATTATTTGCTATAAATAAAATTAAAATTTTGTCCCCTTTCATTCCATTTAGTACCCTATATAAATGAACATTTTAATCTCTAAGTTTTACTTCTATTAACCCGACTCCGACATATATCTCTTAATAAATAGGTTAAACTACAAATGTCCTTCTTTTAAAGAAAACTGGTCCAGTTTATTGAAATACTAATGATAACACAACGATTTCATCACTAAAAAACGAGTTCAAATTTTAGAAATGAATCAATTCAATCAATTCAAACTAGACATATTATATCATTTTAATGTGAAAACCTATCATACTTAATTACAACTCTAACACTGAGTTTGTTTTAGAATTATATTAGCTGACTGTACTTGATCACAAACTATAGCTATAAACATTTCGGCATTAACTATAAACACTTCAATACTATAACTATAAATGATTCAATACTAACGGTTGTAAGCAATACCACCGTATACCAAACTATAACTATAATCACAAATCGAACTACAATCAAGACATGATCCAACAATCAAGTTATACATTTACAATTTATAGCCTACTACATATGAGTTGACATGAATTTATTCAGAATAAAAACATTATTTTGATCTTAGGAAATAAATAGCAGAAAAATGGAAATTCAACAGATCTTCAAATTTCCATTGATTTCCATTTCACCAATATAACATCTACATGAGTTCGATTGTATACCTGGAATTCAAAGAGCAAAAGAGGAAATCAGTGGCAGAAACCCAACAGTAACAGCTACGGAACAGCAACACCAGCAGCAAAGAAAATCCCAATAAAAACCCAGTAGAAACAGTAGCAAAACAGTAGAAAAATTCCAGGGAATGATTTAACTCCAAACAGGAAAAGCTCAGGAA
Source organism: Nicotiana noctiflora (assembly GCA_032618575.1). Lineage (NCBI taxonomy): Eukaryota > Viridiplantae > Streptophyta > Magnoliopsida > Solanales > Solanaceae > Nicotiana > Nicotiana noctiflora. The sequence continues at coordinate 152,321 of JASVEL010011648.1, forward strand.
CTTTCAAACCAACAGAAAACCAAGACACTCAATTGAAACAGTATTCAAAACCCAACAAAAACAAAACCCAGCAGCAAGTATCACCACCAAATGCAATCACAGACAAAACAGAAGAGAGGCTATATGTGCTTCCTAACTCTGAAACCTCAGTGTAAGTTTCAGCCTCTGTTTTGCATTTAACACTGTCCTCTGTTTCACTCTTAAACTCTCAATCTATCCTTCTATCTGTTGAAAACTTTCTCCCAGATTCTATCTCTCTGTATGTGTTTGTTTCCGGTGAATATCTGGGTGAGTGTGTGTTTTCCAGATTTTTCAGAAAATCTTAAGCTTTCTCTCTGATTGTTTCTTTCCAGTGAATATTTGTATGTATTCTCAGTGTTCTGCTAGTTCTGAAATGTGAGTATTCTCTGTGTGTGTTTGTGAAAACAATGTGTGTATCCCAGAGTGTTCACTATCAGTGGTCTATGTATACTGCCAGTGTCTTTTCCAGAGAGTCTCCTCTTCATTTTATAGCCTTCAAAACTCAAATCATCAACATATTTAATTACTCCAGATCTGTCCAAGCACATATTATTCTCTCCTTTTTGCACTTTTCAGCTGTATAAACATGCCTCTACCCCTTTAAACAACCCTAAAGTGCAGAAACTATATGGGATACCTGCTGTCCAGCAGGTTCCACTGCCTAAACATGTGCCTTGCACCCTCAAATTTCTATCCTAAGCTAAACAACTATATCCAATCAGTTTTTTTATTAACTAACAGCTAGTTAAACTCTATGATTCAAACAACTATAACCAATTCCAATCCTATAACAAACTAAAAGCTTACAACCAAACACAGTTTACAACCAAACATAGCGTTGAATCAAAAATAGCAAAAAATCTGAAATTCATTCCAATGTTCTAACAAACAAACTAACGAAACTAATCGACAAACTTCAATCAGTCGAATACAACAACCACAATCAATAACACACAATCGATGAACAAGTTCTCATTTTTTAGCACTTAGGCCGAGAGAAACAAAAAATGAAAGAAGCAAGAATGTTATTCGACTTCAATAATCGACTCGAATACACACACTTATCAACAAACAACAATCAATCGATTACGATACGTACAATCGATAAACAAACAATCTCGAAACAGTGAATCAAGGAAATTCTCGGCCAAACCAACAAAAAATGTAGAACACAATCATTTGACGATATGAATCGAAGGGAATATGCATTCCAACATTCAAACAACGATCAATCGATTATGATACGTACAATCGACAAACAAACAATCTCAAAATAGTGAATCCAAGGATTTCGGCCAAAACAGTCCAAAATGAAGAATTGGATATTCGACGAAGTATCGAATCGAGTTCTTATCTCATAACTTCGTCATTCATAACAGATAATCAGAAGCGAGCAAGTCGACCAAATAAAAGGTCCCAAATAGATGAAGAAGAAAGAAAATTCGGAAACATCCGAGAGAAGAAAAAAATCAAACAACGAATGGAACTACGAAAACAATTAACTAAATTGACGAGTCTAATTAAATAAGAACGGAAAAGAAAAGAAATACCTTGAAGATAAGAAATTCGGAATCGAAAGGCTTTGGAACTTGAACTTACAATTTTGAAGTTGAACGGACTTTAATTAAGATATTTTCAAATGAAAATGTCTCAATTAAAGTCTATTAAACTTCAATTTCGTTCAACTTTAGGCGGAATCCCCAATTTGGTATCCTAGGGTTCTTGGTTCGGATTTGGGATTCGAACCGTTCCGGTGTTGTTTGAAAGGAGACGGGTGTGGATTTGGAGAAAGGGTGGTCCGGTGATGATGTGGTGTGAATTTGGGCGATATCGGCGTCGTTGCCGCCGGCTTTTCAGACGAGGAGGCGAGGGGCGGCGTTTAGGGTTTATGGGGTCGTTTGGATTCTGAAGGAGCCGATATGTTTGGGTGAATGGGGAGTTTACAGGGGTTTGGGTGTTTTGGGGTTCAAAATGAACGAATTAATCCCAACCGTTGGATCAAATGAATCCAACGGTTGAGATCACATGGGCTAAATTAAATGGGGTTGTTTTGGGAGAGGGTAACGGGTAAGGGAGTTTGGGATGGGGCGTTTGGGCCTTATGAATTAAGTCGAATTTCGGCCCAAATTTGATTTCCCCTCTCTTTTATTTAATTCTCATTATTTCCTCAATTGAAAAAGAATTAAAACTCTTAATTTCATAAAAATAAAAAAAAATCAAATTATCTCGTAAAGAAAATACTAAATTAGTCATACTAACAATTTACACACATAATTATTAAATATAAAATCACACAATTAGGTATTTAAACATAAAAATGCAAAAATACACATTTTGTTATTTTTTTTCATTTTCGTAAACAAACTTAATTGCTCTAAATTGTAAACATGAATTTTATATACACATGCAATGTATATTTTTTTTTTATATTAATTTAAGCAAATATAATCACGTATATACAAATGCAAACAAATACAAAAAATAACACAAAAATTCACAAAAATACACACCATAAAAACAGACAATTTTTGTTTTGATTTTGTGGGAGTAATTCATGTTAGGCAAAAATCACGTGCTCACAACTGCCCCTCTTTGCGAGGAAACCACGAAGAGTTTTCGTGCAAAGATAAATGAGCAAATACGAGCGATTTTTGCCCGCTTGAATACTCCGTGGGAAGCATTTTGAAAGAGTTTGACCGAGCCTTTGCTTCGGAGGCCTCCTACATATCCTGGGCTAAACAGGAATCAGGTCAATGTAGTTCGGGAAGTTTTGGTAGCTGGGACTACCGTGGACTGACACTTTGCTATTACTGTTGCTATCGTTGCTGCATGTTGCTGCTTACTGCTTACTGATCTCCTTATTACACCAAAAGAAATTAAAGCTCAACTAGCTATGCTATCAAACTACGAGTTACAAGATTCCTATCTATGATTCTCTTGAAAACTTGTTCTTGAATCTTAGCTGATTTGCTGTAGACCTAGATCTGAATCTTGATGCTCCGCAAGCTGTACGTGCTTGTTTATTTCTGTAACATTGAGTGAAACGGAGTCGGCGGAGCTTGTTACTTCAATCATCTTCTGAGCAATCGTGCCTTTGTTTACTCCAACATTTGAACTCTTTTCTTTTGGTTCTTTTCTTCTTTTCTTCACTCTGGATTGATGTTCCATTTGTAGGTTATCTCGATCCTTGCGTCCCGAGGTCAAACCTATTTAGACAACAAAACAAACAAACGAACGAAATTTTTCTGCCCCAGCTTTGCTAGGAAAATTTCGTGAGTTAGTTGTGACACAGAAAGCGATTAAAAAGACTCTTTGGTCTTGGGTAAGAAAATCGCAGTTTTCTGACTGGGAGATCCTCGGTTTTCTGACCGGGGATAAAAGTTTCACAGCTTTCTGGCCGGAATTCAAACAATATCTAACGGTTTTTGGCCGTCGGATCCTCGGTTTTTTGGTCGGGGTAAAAGTAAATGGCTCCGCAGTTTTTTGACTGGGAGATCCTCGGTTTTCTAACCGGGAATGAAAGTTTCACGGCTTTCTGGCCGGAATTCAAACAATATCTAACGGTTTTTTGGTCGTCAGATCCTCGGTTTTTTGGCCGGGGTAAAAGTAAATGGCTCCGCAGTTTTCTGACTGGGGAGATCCTCGGTTTTCTGACCGGGATAAAAGTTTCACGGCTTTCCGGCCGGAATTCAAACAATATCTAACGGTTTTTGGCCGTCAGATCCTCGGTTTTTTGGCCGGGGTAAAAGTAAATGGCTCCGCAGTTTTCTGACTGGGAGATCCTCGATTTTCTGACCGGGATAAAAGTTTCACGGCTTTCTGGCCGGAATTCAAACAATATCTAATGGTTTTTTGGCCGTCAGATCCTCGGTTTTTTGGCCGGGGTAAAAATAAATGGCTCCGCAGTTTTATGACTGGGAGATCCTCGGTTTTCTGACCGGGAAGAAAAGTTTCACGGCTTTCTAGCCGAAATTCAAACAATATCTAACGGTTTTTGGCCGTCGGATCCTCGGTTTTTTGGCCGGGGTAAAAATAAATGGCTCTGCAGTTTTCTGACTGGGAGATCCTCGGTTTTCTGACCGGGGATGAAAGTTTCGCGGCTTTCCGGCCGGAATTCAAACAACATCTAACGGTTTTTTGGCCGTCGGATCCTCGGTTTTTTGGCCGGGTAAAAGTAAATGGCTCTGCAGCTTTTCGACTAGGAGATCCTCGTTTTCCGACCGGGATAAAAGTTTCGCGGCTTTCCGCCGGAATTCAAACAACATCTAATGGTTTTTTTGGCCGTTAGATCCTCGGTTTTTGGTCGGGGTAAAAGTAAATGGCTCCGCAGTTTTCGACTCTGGGAGATCCTCGGTTTTCTAACCGAGGATAAAAGTTTCGCGGCTTTCGTCGGAAAGACCCTCGGTTTTTTCGACCGGGGTCCAAACAGATATTGGACCGATATGATTTGATTCTCTTTTTCGGAGTTTTCATTTTCTTTTCTTTCATTCTTTTTTTTGGCCTTCTTTTAGGCGTTCTTTTTTAAACATCAACAAATGCATAGGATAAATCTCTAAAAAGAAACTTACCTTTTTATGTGTTTTCCTTGTTCCAAAGCCATTTCAAAGCTTGCGTATTTCACTTATTTGAGTGGTACCTTCTTCTTGCACAATTAAACAGACCTGCTTTCAACAAAGAACATTTTATCAGTTGAAAAAGTGGTTGGCTTTGCGGCCTTGGTTATCTTCATTGCTTGATCGTTTTCCCATTTCCATTGAGAAGTTTGCTACCAATTGTCTTTGGGGTGACTTCCTTTCGAACCTGACCGGGTTCATTCCCGGAATTCCATGGGGATTTTCCGTGTGGGTTCCATCCTTCTGCCTTATTCCGTCTCTTCTAAGACCTTAACCTTTGATTTCCGTTTCCTTTCTAAACTCTTTTTCTTTGGAAACAATCGATCATTACGATCCAATCGTGGATTGTAACAATACACCACTGAGGCTGTTTTTCTTTTCTTCTTTACCAGGCGGAGTCCTGTAAAACCGGTCCTGTCACCTTCCTTTGTAATAGTTTCAGAATTAAAATTAAACCGAAAGGGATTCAAAGAAGAAGAATGAATCAAAGAATGGAAAAATGTATCAAAGATAGAGGAGTCCCTTTCGAGGGAGAAAAGAAGGACTTATCTGAGGTATATGCTGACTTTAACCAACATGACATGCTCCTTGGATTAGATGCTTGATCGTCACAAAACTCCCATTTTCTTATGAACCAAAACAGGTCTACATTTCCGAGCTAAGGAGCCGTGCCAGGACCTCTCGTGGTGAAACAAACTTTTCGGTTGATAGCGCCCTTTTGCGGGTTTTCGCCAATCGACCTCTCTCATTTCTCTTCTTATCATCGCCAGATAGAACTCTTTGCGAGTTTTTACCAACAGGCTCTCTCATTTTGTATTCTTTACCTCCATCGTCTTATGGTGCCCGAAGGTTTTCACCAATAAGACTCTCTTATTTTATTTCTTTTCATTCCAGGAACTTCGGATCGCAACAATGATGTTTTCACAACTTCCAATCGATCTTGAAGGACTTGTACTCGGTTTGGGTAACAAGAATTGTAGACAAAATTACAACTTTGGAATCATCTTGACGGATCTTAAACCGAATCAACAATATCATCCGCCCCAGTTTCATTTTTTGGGGAAACTGGGATTTTTGGTTTGGTGTGACTGAACCTCAGGGAGAGGTTGCCTACATATCCTTTCGTTGTTTTTTTTTTTTTTTTTTTTTTGGTTTGGATTCCAAAGAGGGTAGCCAAAGAAAGGTAACCGGCTCAAAGGGTTTACAAAAGGGTTGGTAGTGTTTGGGTAGCGGGAATAAAAGCCTTCAATCATTTCGACTTGTGAGGACCTCATTGAAGCAAGTTCAGACATAATACCTTTTCACAGCATCTGCATTCACAACCGTTTCAGGATCTTTTCCTTCCATGTCTCCCAAGTATAATGCTCCTCTTGGCAGTATCTTCCTGATGATGTATGGTCCTTTCCAATTAGGAGCAAATTTTCCTTTCGCTTCCTCATGATGTGGAAGAATGCGTCTTAAGACCAACTGACCTACTTCGAAATTTCTCGGTCGTACTTTCTTGTTGTAAGCACGAGCCATTCTCTGTTGGTACAATTGTCCATGACAGACCGCAACCATTCGCTTTTCATCGATCAAAGTTAATTGTTCCAAACGAGTCTTAACCCACTCGCTATCTTCAATCTCTGCTTCAACAATTGTACGAAGTGAAGGAATTTCTACCTCTGCCGGTATCACAGCCTCAGTTCCATAGACTAGCAGGTATGGAGTTGCTCCCACCGATGTGCGTATTGTAGTACGGTATCCCAGTAAAGCGAACGGTAATTGTTCATGCCATTGTCTAGAACTTTGGATTGTTTTTCTCAAAATCTTCTTAATGTTTTTGTTCGCCTGCTTCCACGGCACCGTTGGCTTTGGGCCGATAAGGGGTGGAGTTCCTATGCGTTATTTTGAATTGCTCGCATATTTCTTCCATCAAATGACTATTCAAATTCGCAGCATTGTCCGTGATGATAGTTGCAGGTATACCAAAACGACAGATAAGATTTGAGTGTACAAAATCCACCACAGCTTTCTTAGTGACCTGATTTGAGAGTGATGGTTTCAACCCATTTCGTGAAGTAATCGATATCCACTAGTATGAATCGGTGTCCATTCGAGGCTTTCGGCTCAATCGGGCCGATGACATCCATTCCCCAAGCGACAAATGGCCACGGCGCTGACATAGGATGCAGCTCAGTTGGAGGTGCATGAATCAGATCTCCATGTACCTGACATTGATGGCATTTTCGGACAAAACCGAAACAATCTTTCTCCATGGTCATCCAATAATAACCTGCTCGAAGGATTTTCTTGGCTAAGACATAACCATTCATATGAGGCCCGCATACTCCTGCATGTACTTCGTGCATGATTCTTCCTGCTTCTTCGGCATCAACACACCTTAAAAGGTTAAGATCCGGGGTTCTTTTGTACATGACCTCGCCGCTCAAAAAGAAACCACCTGCATGTCTCCTAATGGTCCTCTTTTGATCTCCAGTAGCATGTTCTGGGTATTCTTGCGTTTTCAGAAATCTCCTGATATCGTAATACCATGGCTTGACGCTCGGTCCTTCTTCGATTGCATTGCAATAACCGTGGCTTTCCCTGATTTGAATTTCCAAGGGATTGACATGGGCGTTGCCCGGATAAGGTAGCATTGAAGCTAAAGTGGCAAGTGCGTCAGCTAGTTCATTGTGACATCGTGGGATATACCCGAACTCTATCGATGCAAATCGCTTGCCAAGAATATTCACGTGCTGTCGATAAGGGAGGAGTTTAACGTCTCGAGTTTCCCATTCACCTTGAGATTGTTTGATAATTAGATCCGAATCTCCCATGATCAACAAATCTTCGACACCTTGATCAATTGCCATGTTCATACCCATGATACAAGCTTCATACTCAGCCGTATTGTTCGTGCAAAAGAAACGGAGCCTAGCCGTGGCTGGGTATAATGCTGACCAGCAGGAGAGATCAAGATTGCCCCAATCCCTACACCTTTAGCGTTTACCGCCCCATCGAAAAACATTTTCCAAGCATGACCGTCTTCCGAAACAACTTCTGTCGTATTTACCTCTTCATCAGGAAAGTAGGTATTCAATGGTTGATACTCTTCGTCGATCGGGTTCTCGGCCAAATGGTCTGCCAATGCTTGGGCCTTCATTGTCGTGCGAGTGACATAGACTATGTCAAACTCAGTGAGCAGGATTTGCCACTTTGCCAATCTTCCGGTGGGCATCGGTTTCTGGAATATATACTTCAAAGGATCCAACCGAGTAATGAGGTGAGTCGTATGGGCTTGGAGGTAGTGTCTCAATTTCCGAGCGACCCAAGTTAAAGCACAACACGTTCTTTCCAGCAAAGTGTACTTGACCTCATAACTAGTGAATTTCTTGCTCAGGTAGTAAATCGCCCGCTCTTTCTTCTCCGTCGCATCACGTTGTCCGAGAACACAACCAAAAGAGTTTTCCAAGACTGTTAAATATAAGAAAAGAGGTCTCCCCGGCTCTGGCGGGACTAAGACTGGATGGTTTGACAAATATTCTTTGATCTTGTCAAAAGCTTCTTGGCATTCAGTTGTCCATTTGATTGCAGCGTCTTTCTTCAACAACTTGAATATGGGTTCACATGTGGAAGTCAACCGAGCGATGAACCTACTGATGTAGTTCAGTCGGCCTAGAAGACTCATTACATCTTTCTTTGTTCTGGGAGGAGGTAAATCCCGGATGGATTTTATCTTTGTGGGATCTAATTCAATACCTCTTCTACTGACTATGAAACCCAAAAGTTTACCTGACGGGACTCCAAAAGCGCATTTGGCCGGATTCAGCTTCAAATCGTATTTCCGCAACCTCTCAAAGAATTTCCTCAAGTCTCGCACATGATCGCCTTGAGTTCTGGATTTGATGATCACATCGTCCACGTACACCTCTATTTCCCGATGCATCATGTCGTGGAAAATGGCAGTCATAGATCTCATGTATGTTGCTCCTGCGTTTTTCAAGCCGAATGGCATGACTCGGTAACAGTAAGTCCCCCAAGGTATGGTAAAAGCAGTCTTCTCGGCGTCCTCTTCATCCATCAACACTTGATGATATCCCGCATAACAATCCACAAACGACTGTATCTCATGTTTGGCACAGTTATCAACAAGGATGTGGATGTTCGGTAAAGGAAAGTTATCTTTAGGACTTGCCTTATTCAAATCTCGCTAGTCAACACATACTCGAGTTTTTCCGTCTTTCTTTGGCACGGGCACAAAATTAGCCAACCACGTGGTGTATTGTACCACTCGAATTACCCCCGTTTTCAACTGCTTAGTGATTTCTTCTTTGATTTTATCACTGATGTCAGTCTTGAACTTTCTTTGCTTCTGTTGCACTGGGCGACAGTCAGGGTAGATTGGTAATTTGTGCACCACTAGATCAGCTCCTAACCCTGGCATATCATCGTAAGACCAAGCAAACACGTCTTTAAATTCAAACAAGAGTTGGATTATTGCATCTCGTGTTTTCTCATCCGTGTGGATGCTTATCTTGGTCTCTCGGACCTCTTCATCAGTTCCCATATTAACCGGTTCGGTGTCATTCAAGTTTGGCTTAGGTTTATTCTCGAAATGTTCCAATTCTCGATTTATTTCCCTAAAAGCCTCGTCTTCATCGTATTCCAGTTCTTGGTTCATTATTTCCATATTAGGTGGCGTGTTCGGATTTGAGCATGAGTTCCGCAAGCATGTCATGTTATTTAAAGCCACATTATTAGGACTGAAAAGGAAGAATAAATAACAAAATTAGAAAGAGTGCAAAAGTAAGGAAATATTTATTTTATTTTCTTGGAATTTTCTGAAAACAAACAAATTACATTGGGGAAACCAAAAATACAAGAAAACAAAGAAAAACATCCAAGCTACATCCTGAAGTAACTTGTGATGAAGGAAAACGACAGGACAAATCTACCAGAACTCCCGCCTGATTGGGAAGGGTGTGGCTTTCCAATTTTGCAATTTAGCTTCAGGGCCCACATACAGCACCTCAGCGGTTCTTGTTCCTTCTCCCGATTGGACCATATTAACATCATGGAGCATTTGCCTCATGGCCCCACATATGTCTTCAATTTCCTCCGCTGTAAAGACCTCGTCTTCTTCTTCTTCACTGTACCTTGGTCGGACAAAAGTTTGGTACAGATGTGGCAATGGTTGCGGCAGAACCCATCCTTTCTCCTTTCTCTTGTTGGCCCATCTTTCATCTTCAGGGGTTGGGCGAAAGCCCACTCCGAAAACCTTTTCAGCTACAGGTAAAGTTATCAGCTTCGGCACTCCTTGTAGGGACTTTCCCAAACCTTTTCCTGGCTGGAAGCCATGTTTGATCATTTTTTTCGCCACCATGATGGAGGCATTAGACAAAAAAGGTTGGGGGAGAGGGTTCCCTTCTTCGTGTTGATCTGCCAACACAATCTCGAAAGCTTGATAGACAATGTTTTCGCTTCCCGATTCCGCTTCCAAGCAAGGGATGGATGGATCTCGATAAATTGATTGCTCATCTTCCCCGTGGACCACGATCTCTTGTCCCTTGTGCTCAAATTTCAACATCTGATGGAGGGTAGAGGGCACAGCTCCGGCCGCATGAATCCATGGTCTCCCTAGAAGAAAATTGTAAGAAGTGTCCATATCCAAAACTTGGAATGTCACTTCGAAGTCCACCGGGCCGATGGTCATAATTACATCAATCTCTCCGACAGTATCTCTTTTCACACCGTCAAAAGCTCGCACACATATATTGTTAGGCCGAATCCTTTCAGCTCCGATTCCTATGCGGCCTAAAGTGGAAAGCGGGCATATGTCTACCCCCGAACCCCCATCAACCATGACCCTCTTCATATAGTAGCCTTCGCTTTTGACAATCAAATGCAAAGCTTTGTTGTGGGCGGCACCCTCCAAAGGCAAATCAGCTTTACTGAAGGAAATCTGATTGATCGCGAAGAATCTTTCCGTCATTCTTTCAAGTTGTTCGGATGAAGTCTCAATAGGCACGTATGCCTCATTCAAAGCTTTTAGCAAAACCTTTTGATGTTCGGTAGACTTCATTAGAAGGGACAACATCGACACCTGCTCTGGGCATTTACGCAGTTGGTCTATCACCTCATAATCAGGCATTTGCATCTTTTGAAAAAAGACCTCTGCCTCTTCTGGACTTACAGGTTTCTTTGACGGGAAACGCCTTTGTGTGGCGTTATTTACCTCCCTGTGTGTTTAAGTACTTCTGTCCTAGGACACTCTCGGATGAATTTCCCACAATCTCTTTCCCTTTGCGCGTAACAAGTGTTCGTTGGTAGCTTCAGGGTACTGCGGATGGATCTGTCATTGGTTTTTGTTGCACGCGTGCAATAACCACAGGTTCATCTGGTTTTCGGGCCACATAAGTTCCCTTTGGTACATACATTGATGTTTCTCTCTTTAAATGGAACTTCTTGGGGGCACCTATGGACAATGGTTTTTCCACTCTACCTCGTGGGAGGTAAAGGACTCCGCCCTTCCGAGACGATGCTTTCAATTCAATCGTCTTTTCGGATTTGGTTTCAAGAGCTTCAACCTTTTTCCCCATTTTCTCTTGTTTCGAGGTAGCCTCAGGACGCTTCTCTATGTTGGCGATGGCGATTATCGCTTTCAAAGATGGGTCAAATTCTTTGTCGTCACAAATCATCCCAATCACCGGTCCGTTGTTGTGGGCTGGTAATGGGTTGTTTGTCACATTTGGGATGCCTTCATCTGCGAAGACGATCCTTCCTTGATTGATCAATTCTTGCACTGCCTTCTTTAACGTCCAACATTGTCAGTACTGTGTCCTTCAACACCTGAATGATATGCACAGTATATCCCCCTCCGGTAGGCAGGAGAGTCTGGATTCTGCCTGTTCTGCGGAACAGGCTGCAATAGGTTTTCTTGCCTGAGTTTTGGGAAAAGAGTGGAATACGGCTCCCCAATCGGTGTAAAGATCGTTTTGGGTTGCTCACGGTGGCGAGCGTTATTTGGCCGTGGATTATACTGGTTTGGGTAAGGAGGTTGGTTTCTCTGGAATGGAGGTGGATTTCTGTTGGCTGGTGGCTGCGGCCGTGCCAAAGGTTGAATGTTCATGACCGCGTAGGGTGGAGGCGGAGGAGCATAAGCCATGCTGTGATGTGGATAGTAATGCTGGGGGGCCCTGTCGGAGAATACCTGCCTTGAGGTTCGATATCTCCTGTCTTCTACCGCTGCCATAGCAGATTCTTCTTTCTTCTTGCTTCGGGGCATCCCTCCGACCCGCCTTGAATGGCTTGGGAAGTTGCCCGAATGGCCGCTTGGCTCAAAATTCGCCCTGTTTTCAAGCCATTTTCTACCATTTCTCCGATCTTGATAGCTTCGGCGAAAGGTTTTCCCATCGCCGACATCATATTTTGAAAGTAATCCGGGCTCTTGAGCTTGGAGAAAAGTCGTGACCATTTCAATTTCGTCCATGGGGGGTTTCACCCTGGACGCTTGCTCTCGCCACTTGATGGCATATTCTCCGAAGCTTTCTGAGGGCTTCTTTTTTAAGTTCGATAGAGAATTCCTGTCCGGCGCAATATCGATGTTGTATTGGAATTGTTTTACAAAATCTCTGGCCAGATCATCCCAGATGTGCCATCGAGATATGTCTTGATCCATATACCATTCGGATGCTATTCCGACCAAACTTTCTCCGAAGTACGCCATCAACAATTCTTCCATGCCGCCGGCACCCCTCAATTGATTGCAGTATTTCTTCAAATGAGCAATGGGGTCGCCATGTCCGTCGTACTTTTTGAACTTTGGTGTCTTAAAACCTGATGGCAAATGGACGTGCGGGAACATGCACAGATCGGCGTAAGATACACTCTTCTGTCCACTCATACCTTGCATGTTCTTCAAGCTTTGTTCCAAACTCCTCATTCTCTTTGCCATCTCATCCTGCTCGGGGGTTTTTGGTTTTTGGCTCGGTAGAAACTCATATCGAGGCGGCTGAGAATATGTGTTGGCTGCAACCTGGGTATGGTCCCGTGTAAGCGGTGGTGCTGGGAATGTAAAGGATGAGGAGTCGAAGAAAGGAGCATGTGCGGTGGGGTGCGTTGTGATTGGAACTGGCAATTCAACGGACGTTCTTGCATATGTATCATGTGGTGTCACCCGAGGATGGGATGTGGAGGGTGATTCAGAGAGGTTTGTAGCATTGGAATACCCGAACATAGTAGGCGGGTAATTGATGGGGGTATTTGAAATACCGCTTGACCTGAGAAGAATTTCAGGGAACCCAGGGACCAGACTCGGGGGCTCTTTCCCGTTGTTCCAATCGTCCAACATCTCGAGTATGCGGCAACGCAGCATTCTATTCTCTTCCAAAGCTGCCGACTCAGTAGCCGGGATGGTTGCCAATGAGCTTTCCTCTGAAACGGGGATGGTTGCTAAAGGCATTTCCGAAGACATGTCGGCACCCTTTTTTGATCTAGTGAAATAGGAATGAGTACTCTCAGGCTGCCGAACCTTTTTTATTTTTATTTTTTTTTTATTTTTTTTTTATTTTATTTTTTTAGTGATGGTCGAATCTTATGTGGATTGCCTACGTATCATGTCCCCGCATGAATCAGACCGGGCGTAGTTCGGAAAACAATAGACATAAGATGAAATGTTCATGAATTTTATTTCAACAAACTTGAAACACTTGCAAAATGACAACAATGGAAAAAAACTTGTAAAAGGACAAACAGACTCTAAAACAAAAGACTCTCCTAAGCATGTTCCATCGCCTCGAATCTTTGCGCCCGGGGGGCGTTGTTTGGCCTTGCTGCAGTTCTTGGGATGAGATCTTTCTGTATACTTCCCAATTCTGCTATGACTTGGTGGACACATTCCATGATTGAAGAAAAGAGGGCAGGCCGAGGTACTCGTTCGCAGTTCAAACACCTCATAGTAATGTAGTGCTCGATCTCATTGATCCTGGTTCTGATTATGTCCTTTTCTCTGAGCAGCTGCCCTATGTGCCTGTTCTTTGCCCCTAATACTTGAGAGTTGCTGGAGACATGGTCCAAGAGCCTATCTATTTGTCTTTCCATCCGTGCCATCAAGTTGTGACAACGGTCTCTATCTGCTTTAGCATCCTGGACTTGCCTGAGAGTTCGCTCTCTAAGAGTGGCATTTGCTTTTCTCAAATCAACGATGATCGCATCATAGTATTTCTCTACTTGTTGTAGACGGAGTGTTTCTTGGTGGGCCGCTCTCTTCCATTTTGTCCGGATTGCAACCAAAGCCGCTTTTGCCTTCTCCAAGTCTTCTTGGTGTTCAAAGGCTTTCCTTTCCAAATCGTTTATCAGCATCTGATCACTCCGACTCCTCCTTGACCTTTCTGTGGCCAATTGCATTTCTTGAATTTGAGTTTGGAGTGCTTCTCTTTCTTGCTCCCAACCGGCCCTTTCCCGATCGAAGTCAGCCCTGTTGTATGTCCATGGCCGCTTCCAGGATTCCTTTGTCTTCTTTTAAAGTGTTGATGCAAGATTGGAAATTTTATGCTGTCTCATGCTCAGCCTCTCTAACTCTGGCTTCTATTTCTCTCTCCCAATCGACAGCACACTTCACTGACCTTTCTGACCTTTGCTCTTATATGGGTTGGTTGTGGAACCATTCAAGATAAGCGAGACTCACTTCTCCCCGTTCCCGATCGGCAACCATCTCGTTGATGTCGGAGAGTCGACTACCGAACCATACCTTCTGTGCATAAGTCTCCCTCGGGGTCTCTTCTGTCACAAATTCCCATACAAATGATCGCATATCCTCAATCGGGGCCCTTTTCTGTTCTCTTCCCAACTGCCGCATGACACGTAGCGGGGCATATGGTTGGAAACCCCTGAAACCCATTAGTATGTAGAATGGGCGGTATGTCGACATATGCATGATTTTGGTGGAAGGGAACCAATAATAATTCCAGGTAAGTTGATCTGCTCTCAAAGAGTTGAGAAGTTCTTGCCAAGTCCTCAAGTCTTCTGGAAGGTTACAACGGGCGGCTCTGTTTGTATGACAGCGAATATAATTCAGCCAATCCGCTTTGAAGTTTATCACAATCGGGTGATGATAGAGATGTTCTATAAACCACATTTGTAATAAGATATTGCAGCCTTCAAAATAATCTTGTCCTTCTTGGCACCGAGTTAAGGCCCGAAAGATGTCTCCTAGTATCATCGGAAGAACAGTGTGTTCCTCGTTGCTCTGTAGATATGAGACCACTGCAGCTAAACGGATTCTGATGCGTCCGCCACGTTCGGGAAAAACCATGGTTCCCAAAAAAGTGATCATAAAAGCATAGATTCTTAAATCTCCCCAGGCGTCATAATTTAGCTGGTTAACAAATTCAACGTTTGAGAATTTCTCAAACCCTTCCTTATCACCAAATCTGTCGTAGAGATAATCTAGTGGCACCCAACCGTTCTCCATACAACCGAGGGGAACCCGCCGGAGACATAGCTTTTTCAAGAAGTTATTCACACTCATCTGCCTAGGAGCTGCAGGTCTCATCTTGTGCAAATCTCTTCCGAGCCCTTGTGAGTCCGCCCAATTCTTCCAAAGTGGGTGTCATTTCGCAATCCCGGAATCCGAACACATTGCTTGTTGAGTCCCAAAAACTCACTAAAGCTCTGATCACATTTTTATCTGGTTTTATCATCATGATGTCCGGAAGAAACTTGAGGTGCTTGTGAACTTGATTTCTTTCCCAAGCCGAAAAACTAATCCACCATTTACAGAGCCGATCTAGAGTCTTGTCCTGGATCATGAACTTGGGTGGCATTTCGTCTCTCGCCCTTTTCTGGCCGATTCATTGCGAGGAAGTCATGCTGATCCTAGAAAAGATAAAAAATGGATTTAAGATTTTTTTTTTTCAAATTTTTTTTTTATTATATATAAAAAAACGAATCTTGTTAATACGGCCTTTCAGCACTTGAAGAAGATTTGAAGGCTGTATAACAGGATACCAATGTGATGTCTATATTCCGTTTTGCGAAATTAGTCCTCCGGCGCCCCTTTTGAGGCGTTTGGCTATTTTTGCAAAATTTCCTAACTCTCGACTAAGAACAAAATCCTAATTCTAATATTTTTTATTATTGTTTTTTTCTTAAAAAAAATCAGTATTAGTTGAGCCCGATATGGGTTGCCTACGTATCTCATTTTTTGTGAGAATCAAACTTGCTTAGTTCGAAAATAAAAGAACTAAATCATTTTAAGAAAAGAAAACAAACTATTTTTAAACAGCATTTCTAAAACAAATTATTTTCAAAGGAACTAAGAAAATTTATTTGAAATTTTTTTTTTTATCCTTTTTTTTTCAAAGTTATTTTCAAAGAAACTAAACTATTTTTGTAAAATTAGGAAAATTTATTTGGAATTTTTTTTTTTGCATTTTTTCAGGATTTATTTTCAAAGAACTAACTATTTTCATAAAATTATTTTAACTATATACCCTGACGTTTTCCACTTCTTCCTCTTTTTAACAAACCGGTCGGCATGTAAGATCGAAACAAATAAATGCACACAAAAAGATGCAACAAGTTGGTCTTTTTGTTTCAGGTACACCTGTCCTAGACAGGCCCAACCCCTGTGTTGAGCCTCCTAAGTCAAATATGCACATGATGCAAATAAACGTTCCTATCGGGGATCCGGCATAAGGTCTTGTTATTCTAAGTCATCATCCCGTTGGAAAAGTGTCTAGACTGGCTTTAACTCGAGCGGACAACTCGAGCCGAAGAGTGTCAGTGCACCGGTAGCATGGCTTTCCGGCTTAATTGACAAAACTCTCCGCCTAAACATGTGTGACTACAAAATCCTTCACCGGTGCCAAGCACCACAGCTATCTTGAGAAAAACGGGTTATGTCCAGCAAATGCCCGGTATTGTATTTCAAAAGACTCAGAAGAAAAAAAAATGGGTATCGGCACAATTTATATACAGTTCACAAAATATCAAAGCGGTAAAGCAACATTTAGCATATAAAATATAAACATGTAATAAAATCAGATAATAAATAAGCCAAATAAAATAATTATTCAAAGCTCGAATTCTTAAACCCCGAACCAGTAGTTCTGGGTTTGTGTCCCCAGCAGAGTCGCCAGAGCTGTCACACCTCCTTTTGGCGCGCCCCGCTACCCGAGGGTAGGAGCGCAAGGGAGTTTTTCCAATTTAAGTGACAATATTCGAAACGGGATTATTTTATTTATTTCATAGTCGCCACTTGGAATAAATTAAGGTGTCCCAAGTCACCGATTTATTTAAATCCCGAATCGAGGAAATTTCGACTTTTCAAATGAAGTCTGCGAACCGGAAATTCTAAGTAAGGAATTCTATTGATCCGAGGGAAGGTGTTAGGCACCCCCGGATCCCGTGGTTCTAGCACGGTCGCTTCAACTATTATAAATGGCTAAAAATATCTGATTTTATACATGTTTATAAATTAATGCTCTGATTATAATTTTAAACCGCTTTATTAATTTTGAAGAAGAATACCTGACTTAAAAAAAAGTATTTAAACTATCAGTAAATAAATAATAAATAAAAATTATTTGCTATAAATAAAATTAAAATTTTGTCCCCTTTCATTCCATTTAGTAACCTATATAAATGAACATTTTAATCTCTAAGTTTTACTTCTATTAACCCGACTCCGACATATATCTCTTAATAAATAGGTTAAACTACAAATGTCCTTCTTTTAGAGAAAACTGGTCCAGTTTATTGAAATACTAATGATAACACAACGATTTCATCACTAAAAAACGAGTTCAAATTTTAGAAATGAATCAATTCAATCAATTCAAACTAGACATATTATATCATTTTAATGTGAAAACCTATCATACTTAATTACAACTCTAACACTGAGTTTGTTTTAGAATTATATTAGCTGACTGTACTTGATCACAAACTATAGCTATAAACATTTCGGCATTAACTATAAACACTTCAATACTATAACTATAAATGATTCAATACTAACTGTTGTAAGCAATACCACCCTATACCAAACTATAACTATAATCACAAATCGAACTACAATCAAGACATGATCCAACGGTCAAGTTATACATTTATATTTTATAGCCTACTACATATGAGTTGACATGAATTTATTCAGAATAAAAACATTATTTTGATCTTAGGAAATAAATAGCAGAAAAATGGAAATTCAACAGATCTTCAAATTTCCATTGATTTCCATTTCACCAATATAACATCTTCATGAATTCGATTGTATACCTGGAATTCAAAGAGAAAAAGAGGAAATCAGTGGCAGAAACCCAACAGTAACAGCTACGGAACAGCAACACCAGCAGCAAAGAAAATCCCAATAAAAACCCAGTAGAAACAGTAGCAAAGCAGTAGAAAAATTCCAGGGAATGATTTAACTCCAAACAGGAAAAGCTCAGGAACTTTCAAACCAACAGAAAACCAAGACACTCAATTGAAACAGTATTCAAAACCCAACAAAAACAAAACCCAGCAGCAAGTATCACCACCAAATGCAATCACAGACAAAACAGAAGAGAGGCTATATGTGCTTCCTAACTCTGAAACCTCAATGTAAGTTTCAGCCTCTGTTTTGCATTTAACACTGTCCTCTGTTTCACTCTTAAACTCTCAATCTATCCTTCTATCTGTTGAAAACTTTCTCCCAGATTCTATCTCTCTGTATGTGTTTGTTTCCGGTGAATATCTGGGTGAGTGTGTGTTTTCCAGATTTTTCAGAAAATCTTAAGCTTTCTCTCTGATTGTTTCTTTCCAGTGAATATTTGTATGTATTCTCAGTGTTCTGCTAGTTCTGAAATGTGAGTATTCTCTGTGTGTGTTTGTGAAAACAATGTGTGTATCCCAGAGTGTTCACTATCAGTGGTCTATGTATACTGCCAGTGTCTTTTCCAGAGAGTCTCCTCTTCATTTTATAGCCTTCAAAACTCAAATCATCAACATATTTAATTACTCCAGATCTGTCCAGCACATATTATTCTCTCCTTTTTGCACTTTTCAGCTGTATAAACATGCCTCTACCCCTTTAAACAGCCCTAAAGTGCAGAAACTATATGGGATACTTGCTGTCCAGCAGGTTCCACTGCCTAAACATGTGCCTTGCACCCTCAAATTTCTATCCTAAGCTAAACAACTATATCCAATCAGTTTTTTTATTAACTAACAGCTAGTTAAACTCTATGATTCAAACAACTATAACCAATTCCAATCCTATAACAAACTAAAAGCTTACAACCAAACACAGTTTACAACCAAACATAGCGTTGAATCAAAAATAGCAAAAAATCTGAAATTCATTCCAATGTTCTAACAAACAAACTAACGAAACTAATCGACAAACTTCAATCAGTCGAATACAACAACCACAATCAATAACACACAATCGATGAACAAGTTCTCATTTTTTAGCACTTAGGCCCAGAGAAACAAAAAAATGAAAGAAGCAAGAATGTTATTCGACTTCAATAATCGACTCGAATACACACACTTATCAACAAACAACAATCAATCGATTACGATACGTACAATCGATAAACAAACAATCTCAAAACAGTGAATCAAGGAAATTCTCGGCCAAACCAACAAAAAATGTAGAACACAATCATTTGACGATATGAATCGAAGGGAATATGCATTCCAACATTCAAACAACGATCAATCGATTATGATACGTACAATCGACAAACAAACAATCTCAAAACAGTGAATCCAAGGATTTCGGCCAAAACAGTCCAACAACAACAACAACCCAGTATAATCCCACTTAGTGGGGTCTGGGGAGGGTAGTGTGTACGCAGACCTTACCCCTACCATAGGGTAGAGAGGCTGTTTCCAAATAGACCCCCGGCATCCTTCCCTCCAAGAACTTCCCACCTTGCTCTTGGGAGACTCGAACTCACAACCTCTTGGTTGGAAGTGGGGGTTACTTACCAAAACAGTCCAAAATGAAGAATTGGCTATTCGACGAAGTATCGAATCGAGTTCTTATCTCATAACTTCGTCATTCATAACAGATAATCAGAAGCGAGCAAGTCGACCAAATAAAAGGTCCCAAATAGATGAAGAAGAAAGAAAATTCGGAAACATCCGAGAGAAGAAAAAAATCAAACAACGAATGGAACTACGAAAACAATTAACTAAATTGACGAGTCTAATTAAATAAGAACGGAAAAGAAAAGAAATACCTTGAAGAGAAGAAATTCGGAATTGAAAGGCTTTGGAACTTGAACTTACAATTTTGAAGTCGAACGGACTTTAATTAAGATATTTTCAAATGAAAATGTCTCAATTAAAGTCTATTAAACTTCAATTTCGTTCAACTTTAGGCGGAATCCCCAATTTGGTATCCTAGGGTTCTTGGTTCGGATTTGGGATTCGAACCGTTCCGGTGTTGTTTGAAAGGAGACGGGTGTGGATTTGGAGAAAGGGTGGTCCGGTGATGATGTGGTGTGAATTTGGGCGATATCGGCGTCGTTGCCGCCGGCTTTTCAGACGAGGAGGCGAGGGGCGGCGTTTAGGGTTTATGGGGTCGTTTGGATTCTGAAGGAGCCGATGTGTTTGGGTGAATGGGGAGTTTACAGGGGTTTGGGTGTTTTGGGGTTCAAAATGAACGAATTAATCCCAACCGTTGGATCAAATGAATCCAACGGTTGAGATCACATGGGCTAAATTAAATGGGGTTGTTTTGGGAGAGGGTAACGGGTAAGGGAGTTTGGGCTGGGGCGTTTGGGCCTTATGAATTAAGTCGAATTTCGGCCCAAATTTGATTTCCCCTCTCTTTTATTTAATTCTCATTATTTCCTCAATTGAAAAAGAATTAAAACTCTTAATTTCATAAAAATAAAAAAAAATCAAATTATCTCGTAAAGAAAATACTAAATTAGTCATACTAACAATTTACACACATAATTATTAAATATAAAATCACACAATTAGGTATTTAAACATAAAAATGCAAAAATACACATTTTGTTATTTTTTTTCATTTTCGTAAACAAACTTAATTGCTCTAAATTGTAAACATGAATTTTATATACACATGCAATGTATATTTTTTTATTTTTATATTAATTTAAACAAATATAATCACGTATATACAAATGCAAACAAATACAAAAAATAACACAAAAATTCACAAAAATACACACCAT
Source organism: Nicotiana noctiflora (assembly GCA_032618575.1). Lineage (NCBI taxonomy): Eukaryota > Viridiplantae > Streptophyta > Magnoliopsida > Solanales > Solanaceae > Nicotiana > Nicotiana noctiflora. Next base: position 173,136 of record JASVEL010011648.1, read on the forward strand.
AAAAACAGACAATTTTTGTTTTGATTTTGTGGGAGTAATTCATGTTAGGCAAAAATCACGTGCTCACACAGTCTGCGAACTAGAAATTCGGATAAAAAATTCTGTTAATCCGAAAGAAGGTGTTAGGCATTCCCGAATTTCGTGGTTCTAGCACAGTCGCTCAACTGTTGTATTTATTTTTACGTGATTTCTTTATATGTTCCATTTTATGTGCATTTATTAATATTCCGCTTTATTATTTTTTAAAGAATTGCAACGTTGTGATAATGCATTTCGGGCCACACCGTTCTAGTACGCCTGTAGTTTTTGATACATTTCGACTTCGTTGAGATTTAGATTTGGGTCAGATAAATGTGCACCCATACTTGAGAATGTGTATTATAAATTGCGCCTAAAGTATCTACGTCTTGTTAACTTTGGGAAAGACCGTGAAATTTGCTAAACGGCCCTTCCAAATCTAAGTATTTTATAACAATTAATTGAGGACCCCGCAATTGTATGTTTAATGCGGCAAGGCTGTGTCTCATTATTTTTATATTTTTTTAAAGTCCAAGCTAAATTTTTTTATTATTATCTCTGGTGGTCGACTAATTCATAAGTATGAGCTCAAATTTTTTGAATTCAGGTTCGAATCCGGCAAAAAAGAGCGAGACTGTTTAGCTCATATCTCCAACTTCATATTTACCAACTAACTTCTACATTTCGATACTTTTTATCTAACTGTAACTATGTTTGACTCTTTATTATTATTTTTTATTATGCATCAGCGTTGCCTTTTCTTTTTGGCCCTAAATTTGAATTCAATTATATAGGAACGGTCTAAAACTTTAAATACAAAAACCAATTACATTTACAAGCTTATTAAAAGTACTTGTTTACAATTACACTGCTATAACAGAATTTACAATTTACTATTCAAAGGAAGTAAACGTACTTGAATGGAAAACATTACTTACAACATATAACAAACCTAATAAAATTGATAAACTAGCCACCTAATTGAATTACATTACAACTTTTAAATTCTACTAAATACTAATCCTTGTAACTCTATCACTACCTTTAACTTTTAAATCCTATTTCGATTATGCATATATTCAGCATTAGAATTAAACTTTCAACCATACAAATACAGTAAACCAAAACCAAATGCTAATAACAAAACACTTATTTTTAATGAAGTAAATGGTAACTACAATCTCCCACAGTATTACCTAAATCTATTATCAAGTTTCATTAGACCTTATTTATGAAATAAAGTCTAGGTACAACAATCATTAATTGAATCACATATGACAATCTAAAAAATGTTATAAAACTAACAGAGATTTAACTATACAAATCTTCAACTTCATTCATATTTGGACTAACTTTACATGTTGTGTTTCAGAAATAGTACCTGTAATGAAGAACAAAAGGAGATCAATCTTCGAGTGTCAACAGGCAATAACAAACTAGCAACAATACAACAATAGCAATCAACAACATACAACAGTCCCAAAAACCAGCAGAAGAGGAATTTTAGACCAAGGAACTGGGGTTAATATGCTTATGCCTTTGGTCTTTGCTCGCCTAATTTAGGCTGTTCCGATTCGATTTGAGTAAGATTATCCTATGTCTATGGATTTTTGAGCCTACTTCTTCACCTTTGTGTTGTTCCTCTCGAAACCCTAATTTTTACCCTTTGAACTTCTCAGATTTGTACAAGATATTAGATGGATCGAGCCTATTTCATATGAGTTTTACAAGAACCTTCTGATTTTTGAATGGTTTTCTATTTTTTCTAAACTAGGATTTCCCAAAAATTCCTTTCTCCAAAATGTCAGATAGTTTTGAGTATTTAATCTTATGTTTCTTATGTGTTTTAATCGATTTCGTAAGATTTGCTTTAAACCCAACTCGTTTATGCTAAAAACCCTAAAAAATATTAAATTTTTTTGGTTTCTGAGTTACTTGTGTACTGACTTTGTCCTATGCTTTGGTTCATGTGATTGCTCTTTAGCCTAATCCAATGTCTTGTGATTTTTATCCTAATGTGCCTCTATTAAGGTTCTTGGTTTGACCTTTTACCTGTTCTATGTGTCTATATTCAGTTTTTTCTTATTCATGGTAAACCTATATTTTCACCCTTAAATCAGTGTTGATTTGAATTCTTGATTTATCAATTTGTTTCATACTATTCCTTTCTTGCCTTATTTGAAATTGTTTGCGATACTTGATGACTCTTTGCGTGATTCTTTCCTTAATTAAACCCTTGACTATTGTACTCCGTAACTCTTTATTTTTTATTTGATTTGAACTATTTTCTTAATAAGATCTCTGATTCTTACTTCTTTACTTGGTCTAATTGAACTTGTTGCCTAAATTAGTTTCTGTCACTACCATTGGTTGATTTTCCCTAATTAAAGGAGAAGACTATGCAAAATCTTCGTGTAATTGATTCTGAAATTCCTTAATTACTGATTGTTGATTGCTTTACCTTATTTGCTCTACTCTTGATCTACTATATAAACTCTATTTATTTTAACCTATGGACACGAACATTAGTTCCTTCACACTCTCACTCTCTCAAAGGCTCTTTATTCTCTTCTATTACTTGCAATTCTCAGTAATCGAGCCGTTTGTAAGCCAAGGCTGGCTATTTGCACCATCTCTGCTCTATACTATGTATTCTCTCCTTGACTGGTATGTCCTGATTTAATTCACATTCCAAAACTATGTGTTTCTTTATTGCTGCAATTCATTAGTTGTGATTTCCAGTTCTATTTGCTATTCTACTATCATATGCTCAATGTGTAACCAACATGCATAGATTACACTGCCTAATTACTATATCATTCAGCATTTTTAAGTTTGTTCTGTTAAAAGATATAACTAGTATACTGTTTAGCATGCCCAATCCTGCTTTAGATAATTGCATGAATATTATTTGTTCACTAGTATATCCAAGTTGTATTGTTTGTTTATTGTCTCATCCAACCATGTCTAAATTCTTCTTGTTCTACATGTGATTAGTATTTCAAAAAAATTGAATGCTTCATGAAGTGCTTGTCTAGTTTGTTCATCTAAGTCCTACCTACTCTACTTCACTAATGAGATCTTGTTAAGACATCTAGCCCTTTCAAAGGTACTCTGGTTTTGTGTATTGGTCATGTCTAAAGACCTATGTGTTCTCAGCATATCTTTGTAACTAACTTGTCAATTTCATAACTTTATGAGGAATATATGTATTTGTTTGCAATCACTAAGGTGCATTCTAGGTGTCCCCTACCCCTTTCTCCTGGTGTGAAGTCGGTTTACCAAAGTATTTTTTTGAAGCTATTCTAGGACTGGTATCTGATTTCAAGATGTTCTTTTTCATGTTTTTCAAACTATGGTTTTACTCAAACTAGTACATGTTTTCAGAAAACTCTTTTCATTCCTAAGACATTTATTTATACTATTTACCAAACTCTTTCAAATCATTATGCACTCTCACATTACTTTTAGATTATTAAGTCTTGCCCCTCTAGTATGTGTACTGCTTTGAGACCCTTGAGATCTCTCTGAACTCTAACATATCAGGGTTGACACTTCCACACAACACATAAATCAGTTCTTATTTGAGTAAGGTTCGGGTGTGAACACTGCCCAGGATCCTTGAGGTCCTTAGAGAACTTTGACACACCTAGACATAAAATTGGCTATGCAATTTTGGGCACTTGAGACTACTGAAGGCTTGGAAACTACTTTGGGCGTACTTCAGGCTTCCTATAGTTTAATGTATATTTATATTTATGTAATTCATTCAATTCTTGGTTTGTAATAATTGATTATAAACAAACGTTATGGTGACTAGTGAAAAGGAAGGGTAGTTGTATATTGTGTGTAAAGTTGGGTAGATAACATGCCTATATGGTTTATTTTGATTTACATGTGATGTGTTAGACAACCTGTCTATAGGATTTCTTAGTTGAAATGAGTTCTACATGCTCTATTACATATAATTAGAAATAATGCCTATAGGATGTAAAATCAACTTTAACCTATGCTTAATTAAAAATCATGCTTATAAGATCTAAATCAACTTTAATTAGATCTAAATTCAGTTTAACTCGCATTTGTAGATTCTGAATCGGTTTAATTAACTAACCTACTCATTTATTCAACAACGTGTTAATCAAAATCACTAGAATGCATGCATATAGGATTCAAATTGCCCGTTTAAGATTGCTTACTGTTTTATTGCATTCCTGATTAATAATTAGATACCATGCTCATAGGGCATCACTATTACACGCGTATGCAAGTCTATAGGGCGACTAAAATTCTACAAACTATAAAACTATGCCTTATTATTTGAGACTGCTCATATTCAACAGGTTTAAAAAATCGGTAAGCAAATGGTTTAAGTTCTTTTACACTTTGCTCTTAACTCAATTCTGCATATTCCCTGCTCACCCAGATATCCTGTTCTAGGACCTCTTTAAATTACCTAAAATCGTGTTTAAGACGTGCACTTTCTTTCTCTGTTTGTGGAGGTAAATATGTGTCTCTAATTGTTCTCTCTTTAGTGCAGTCCTAATTGTTTTTGGTTGACGCCTAGATTTTTTGCCTTATGATGGTCTAGATAAATTAGAGGTCCTAAATACCTCCAGGGTCACAAGTAAGGGACTGGTAGTGCATGCATATGACATCTCTCAAGATTGCTAGAACGCTTTAGCTATGACCAAGGGAGTGAATTGGGTAGTAAGGATATGATGACTACGCGCTAATGCCACGTGTAGCCCCTCATTGAGAAGTGATTACTAGGTATTGTGTGGGTATGATCTTGTAGGCTAACCAACCTAGGACCCTCCCGCTTTCCCAATTCCATATGTGTTTAAATTTTATAAACTTTCTTTTCTTTACATATATGCAAGTTGTTCAAACCTTTCTCTTGCTCCCATTACTTGAATCATACATGTGTTTAGAATGTAAAAACATGCTTTTATTTGTTGGAATTGTTTACTTGCTAAATGAATGATTCATATAAGTTTGGTCGGGACCCACCGTTCTGGACTGCGAGAGGGTGCCTAACACCTTCCCCTCAAGGTTATTTCGAGCCCTTACCCTATTCTCTGGTGATACAAACTAATTACATGAGTTAATTACTTTAGGTGCCTAACGCACCATAATCCATTAGGTGGCGACTCTTCAAATACCCAATTCCCAAAAGGAAATGAGTCAATTCCTCATGAAATGTTAAAACCGGGACTCTCTCCGCGGGAAAAAAAAAAGGGCGCGACACACATTGTAAAGTTGGGAGAAGAATATACGAAAGAGTTATCTTATTCACTTTATTCAAGCACATGTTATTCAACCTTCATCCATAAATCTAAAAAATTGCACATTCATATCAACTGTATACATTTTCACGTCACTAGAGAGAAAAGTCACCCAATCACACAATCATTGGTGGCAGTTCTTTTACACTATAATCATTGTCATTTCTTGCATTTATTGTACATTTATGATATTATATATTTTGTTAATCTTGGTATATTGAATTGAACTCACTAATTGATGCTCTTAAACTCTTCTCACTATACAAGAGTTTCGTTCTATTTAATCTAGGATTTATTAAGTTCAACCGAGATTCACCCCATTATCCTGTTGCTAATTAGTTTATCATTTATTTTCTAAACGCTCTCCTTGTATCTTTTTTGCCTATTCTAGATTGTGCAATTGTTTGTAGATTCTCCAATTCTTCTCATGTTTTAGTAATAAATCTTTTATGACAAATCATGGAACACTTTACACAAGTTATAGAACACCGAAAAGACTTTACACATGTTTTAAGAAAAATAGACTTTACACTCATGCAATTAATCAATTCTTGGTTTTATATCTTGGTCAAAATTTTGTAGACCATATTGATCCAATTTTTAGTAATTTGGACCATAATCGACTAAAACTGGGCTCAGATCTCCAATTCCCGTTGGAAAGGAGATTAGTAACATACTTTCTACCAAATAGGAATAAAATTTTTGTTTTTTAAAAGAACAAAATTGCCATCCGTACAGGTCATCCAGTGCGCTAATGCATCAACAATGTTAGCTACTCTAAAGGCGTATTACGTCCAATCGATTTTATAAGAGGGTCATACAATTAAAGATTTATGTTTAGCATTTCCTGGGGGTGGGGGTGGGGGCGGGGGTGGGGGGCAATCAGTATCATTAGACGAGTTAAGTTTAATTACAGCAATTAACGCATCAAGTTCCAGTTTATTTTTTGTTTGTAACACAGTGCAAAGGCGAGTCAACATGTCCCTACTACCACAAATTTCGTTCAAGCTAAAAGTTACTATATTCAAGTTTCAAGCATTGGCAAGAAATGAGTAGCTTTGTGGCTTTAGATTTTAATTCAATATGTATTTGTACTCCGCAACATAACATAATGTCTATTATTAGTCACGAGGAACCAGTTTCGTAGGTTATTATTACTTTTAGCTCGCGCAAAAAACTATTTATATTTGGTAATTAAAAAAGTGTATAAAACTTATATATATATACACACACTCACAAATTTTATATTTTTTCGTTATTTTTTTACAGCGGCTGTACAGTGTATTTTTTTCAGTTTCTTTCTTCATACTATTTTCATTTTAGTTTGCGAATAAACATGGGAAGATGACATTGTACAGCCGTGATAAAAATAATAGCCAAAAAGGTATAAAATTCATATATTTTTCGCGTATGTGTGTGTGTGTGTGTGTATATATATATATATATATATATATATATATATATATATATATATATATATATATATATATATATATATATATATATATATATATATTGTATATTTTATATACAAAAGTTATACAAGTTTATACGCTTTTTTGATTACCATATATAAATAATTTCTGGCGCTGGTTAAATGTAATAATATCCCTTAAGCAGCAGAAATTAAAAAATAACTAGATTGACAAGCGATCATTAAAAATAGCCACAATTTCAAAAGTAATCGAAATTTAACCACTTTTTATGTAAAGATAAATCTGAACTATAACATTGTTCAAAATCCGTAAACAATACTCCAGTATAATGTATTGGAGTTCCGGTATAGTATATCGGTCCAGCATAATATACTGAAACTTTTCGTGTGTTGTAGTTCCAACATAATATGCTGAAAATGCATACACAAGTACACCGATCTCCAGAAATTATGTCGAAACTTTTCATGTTGTAGCAAAATAGTGGCTATTTTTCAATGATTTTATAAAATATTGGCTATTTTTGAATGATAAATTCGAAAACTGACTGGTCTGTGCTATTTTTACCCCTTAAACGCGACAGTGGGCGGCCCATATGGCGGTTAGATTTGGCCCAGCCCAAAAGAGGTGAACATGTCGAAAAGGTTAAAATTAGAAAAGAAAGCGACATTACAAGTATATTAAGATTTTCAAGGGCGGTTCCTTAAAATTAGTGGCCTAAAGTCAAACTTTAATAAGAGGCCTTATACTTTTTTTATTAGTACGTATACACATATATGCAAAAAAATTAATCTTGCCATTTTTATCATACTTATTGTTTATAGTATATATTCTTAAATGACATAAAATGTTTAACTTCACATAGTAATATTATTATTTATATTAGAAAATAATAATTTAAATAAATGAGATGTTAGACATATATTTACAATATGTTACCTTTGATATTATTGTAAAAAATAAATTTACTAATATGAAGATTTAAGTAGTTTAATTTAAAGTTTTAAAATATTTTATTATTAAAGAGTAGACACCTTTCTTTTTTTTTTTTACAATTTTCTGTACCTTTTTATTTTTTCTACAAACATTAATATTTTCTAATTTGAAATAAAATTTTAAAATTCATTATTAAAAATTTTGGAAGACCTAAATTAAGGTTTTAATAGTCTCCTATCAGAACCACTTGTCCACACCTAATATTCTCAATAAAATATATAGAGTCTCGTTTAAGATAAGGCAATAATGACAAGAACATTAAATACAGTGAGTGTGTCATTCAATTACCAAATGTGAATAAAGTTGGTTGAACATACAGTACGTTCATGGTGGGTCTATAGTCTATAATAATTGTTGATCGTCAATGAAGGGCAACTCAACAGAACTGATGTCATCAAAATATATTAAAAAGACCCTGAAACGTGTTTGACGAAATCCATACCATATTGAGATACAAAAAAAATACATGACTTTGATATAGTGGTGAGAGTGCAACTCATGATGTAGGAGTTAGTCGCACATCATATGGTATTGAATTGATCTTCTCCTAAATGAAAATGGTAAAGGGTGAACCAATTATTTGTCGTGTCTTTGAATCTTGCGAGATTTGTCTTGGAGATTTCTTAGTTAAAAAAGATGAAACACAAAAGAACTTGCTTTCTAGTGTGCGAATCAATGAAATATAACAAAAAAAAAAAAGCTAATTTAGAGAATTTGAGTTGAAATTAAAAAGTAAAATCGTAAGAACCATGGAAAAAGACTATATACGAAGGAAGAAAATAAAATTGATGAGAAGATAAATATATTATTTAATTTAGTAAAAAAAATTTATCCAATAAACTTGCTCAATTTTACGTTTACCAAATTTTAAAAGTTATTAAATTTAAAATTTTTTATTAATAATTATATAAATATAAATTATGGAGTATACACTACTCCCTTCGTTTCAATTTATGTGAACCCATTTGACTGGGCACGGAGTTTAAGAAAAGAGAGAAGACTTTTGATCTTGTGGTGTAAAATGAGGCACCTTTATTTTGTGTGGCTATAAATCATTGTATAAATATAAATTGTTTCCAAATAAGGAAAGTAGTCATTCTTTTTGGCACGAACTAAAAAAGAAATAGGTTCACATAAATTGAAACGGAGGGAGTATATAATAATATAGTAATGCTTCTTATTCTTGGGCCTTAATTATTTTGGGAGGGCTTCACTTGCCTTACCTAGGGTTTTGCATATATAGCAGATCGAGAGGAGGCAGCCGTCTTAAAGAAAAAATGGCGTGCACCGTAGATTTTCGGTGCCTGGACGAAGGGTTCGGAGGGAAAACATACAAGCGAAAGAGAGCAGAGAAAGAGTTAGGAAATGGTCTCGAAGATGGGGAAGCAGCCATGGAAGTGGAGGAGGAAAATCCTGCTCCAGCGTCGAAGAGACAGGCGGTTCCATCTGAGGAGGATCCAAACAAACCGGTACTTGGAAGGCCGACCTACGATGGGGTGATCGCAGGTAGAGTATCGGGAAGGAATTGGAAACAGCCGCGGAAACATCGGTCATCGGCGGCGAAGGTGAGCGTGAAGGGGAAGCCGCTGGAGCAGAGGATAAAGGAGAAGGAGATAAAGAAGGCGTACAAGGAGAGGATGAATGAGCTCAAGGAAGAGATAAGGCAGAACAAGGTTGACAAGAGGAAGCAGAGGGAGGAAAGAGACAAGAGGAAGCAGGAAAACATTCTCAAGTCTGGGACTAAGGTTCAGAAGATCACCAATCCAAAGACGCTTAAAAAGATTGCAAAATCTAAGCAAAGGAAACAGCTCAAGGTTGTTTCTGACGACCTTTTTAACAGTGGAAACAAGAATAAGAAATCGACCTGATGATCTGAAATTGTATTCTTTTTGCGGGGGATATACTGATACTAGTAATTTTCCTTCCTTTTTTTTCGTTTTGCTCCTTTTGAGTTCATGTATTGATTTTGGTCTTTTCCGTTCCAGTTTTTGTAGTTGCAGATTTAATTGTTCAGTTATGCTGTAGCATTATGATTATTTCGTAGCATTATGATTATTTTCTGCTTAACAGCTGAGTGCGTCAATGCCATGCCTTATGTCAATGTTATGTTATGATAGAAAAACGGGTCCTTATAAAAAGAACGAACAGAACATACACTAAAATACTCTATCCAATTTATACTGGAAATGAGATTCTAAAATCACAATTCACAGTGCAACGATTTAAAGCAAGATGTTCCTAACTAAAGAAAAAATCAACAGCGAAACAAAAGTACTACTTGCAAGATCAACGTGTAATTTAAGAAAAGGTAAGTACAGCTCAGTGTATGGTCCCTTCTTTGCTCATTCCTTTAGATCACTAGGTATATGCAAATTTCAGTCATATTTGGCGTGCACTTCCAATGGACGATGGTTAAAATGTTTGCAGTTCAGCTCTGAGTTCCCTGTGGTGGCTGTCACTAGTTTACACTCCAAGAGGAAGCTGCTTCTGGTGTAGAGCCCAAATCACTCGGTTCCTTCGTACTTGTGCATGTAAAAACATTAATTAGGTTCTACTCGAATAGATGCATCATATCAAGCCATTGGTTCATGCCTCAGATTTCACACAGACTAGATCATCCAGCTTATTGCCATCCATCTTGTACAAAGACACACCTTCCATCTGAACATAGTGATTTCGTGCTTCCTCCCTCAAACTCTCAAAAGGTATGACTTCCCATCGATTGTAATTTGATGACTTCCTGATATCTGTCATATCTGCAGAACCAGATGTAGGCCCAGTGCCATAGGGACCTGATTTGCCCCATACTTTACAATTAACAAATTGTCCCAATACGCCCTCTTGCCCGGCTTGCTTCTTTTTCAGACGCAATGCAGCTTTGTGAGCGCTGTTTATCATTTCTCGACTAGGCACATCGGACCAGTCTTGCTTTCTCTTTGCTCGCATAGGAGAATGGATTCTTATGACCTAAAATATAAATTCTTAGTGAGCGTATGGAACAACAAATGAAGAAATTGAAAGTTGAACTTTAGCTGAAGTAATCCGAATCTGAAGTCCTTACTCCAAGGCATTCTAAGAGTTGGTAATATGCTCTCCCTTGGAGTGGGTTGTGCCCTTTCCTTGGTGTAGAAAAGTATCGAGTCCTACAAAACAAAGTTTTGCAATAACCAGACAGAATTAACTTTTAATGGTCTTTAGATGTATGAAATGGCAGGGAAAAGTTAAGAAAGGGTAAAGTAGTTGGAACCCAAGTAGAGGTGTTGAATATTCCAGAAAGATGGCAATCTTTCAACATTGGATACAGTTGCAAAGAGAAAACTTGAACCGAGTATTTCAAATGTGTATATGTTGTGTAACTAATAAAGCTGAAGTTACGAGGGAAAAGATGAGGAATAATAGAACATACCATTCTGTGTAACCAGGATCAACAGTGAAACCATATATGTCAACAACGTCACACATGGAAAGTGCTAGTTCTATTGATTTCATCCCGGTTCCTTTGGCACCTCTACGTAGCACGATACCTTGGAACAGATAGACTGGATTTCGGATTTTCTGTAATGAATAATGGAGGTCTGTCATTTTCTCAAATGAATTTGGTATCATAAAGCATCAGAACCCACGCCACCTTATGAAATCATACTCCACCATGCCATGAAATTGTAGTTGGGCTTCTTTTATAATCACAATCAAGCACACATCTTTACAAGTCATTCATGTCCCAAAGACAGAGTAAAAACCACTGCCTCAAAATGTTGAAAATAAATAAACAAATCCCTTATGCTTTTAGCAATTGCATCATCAAAGACATTTTCAATCTCCAGTTCTACCCCGTATAATGCAAAACTATGCTGTTTTCTGAAGAAAATTACTTAGTAATCTATCCTGCAACCAAGTTCAGCAATTTTCACCGACATGCCTTAGTAATCCCCTCCCCTACTCTACCTCTGCTTCAGTTTTTCCCTTTTTTGGGGGTGGGGGTAGGGTTTCAAGGTTTTATGCTCCACAATGTACTTATCTAAACCTTAGGCACATTTTCCCCTTTGAGCTTGATAGCCTCCTTTGGTTTATCTTGATCTCAAAAATTTCACCAATTTCTCATTTATTTCAGGCATCATTCATTGTTTCATCATCCTTTTTATCGGTTTTCCTAGTCAATGTTTTTTCATCATCCTTTACCAACACCAATATTCAGAATCCTAAAGAAATCTATATTTCACCACCTACAAAATTACAGCTTAGTTCCGTCAGAGTTTCCTTAACATGCCTCCAATTAGAGTGTTAGAGTACGTGAAAATTAATAAAATGTTGCATGCATCAAGAATAAGAAGCCATGATCAAAAGATGCAGAGCAAGGTGGTCGCCATAAAACTCGTCAGAAGGAAGCAAAAGTTTCATTTCAATTTTAATTAGTACATGCAGTGGGTGAGCGCAAGTAGCCCATACTTAAGTAGATCCTGCCATTATGCAGATTCTTGTTCATATCAGTTCGGGGGTGGGGCATGATATGCATTCAATTTTTAAACAAGTAGCTATCTCGTTTCTTTTTTTTTTCTTTACAAGTACATATGCATTCTTATCTGAGATTGTAAATTCTTCAACAAGTTACTGAAAAAGTATCAACTAAAAGTCCTATTATGATCATTCACTGGTAGCACTTGATTGAATATGCATATATTGAGAACAACTAAAACTAACAATAACAATCTTAAGAAAAATAAGCTGTAGAAACGAATAAGTAAAAGAATCCAACTGAAATGTAGAATAAAAACATACTAGCATTTTTCTGAATCATATATTACCTTTATCATTTCATTGAAGTCTCTATGGATGACACTTTTAATTATAAGCACCTCATCGTCTGCAAGTAAAAAAGGAATAGCAACAAATAATGAGTAAAATTTGATGAGTATTGCTTCCTACATCACAAATCACATCAACATCATTGCTAACAATCACAAAGAGAGCAGTAAACAGTTAACTACTAAGAATTATATTTCAGATGCACTTCATTAGGATAAGAAATGTAGCTGACCTATTAATATCAACAATACACGTAAACAACTGTAAAGGATAAGAATTACCCTTGACCCTATATCTAATGACAAATAACTGTATTGGAAGCAATTGAACAGAAATAGCAAAGAGTTATTAACCAAAACATAATAGCCCTTCAAGCTACTGAAAGTCATTTCTAAGCCCTTCAGCTATTTCGGTATTCAGCTGACATTTTTTCATATACCTTTTGTCTGTCACAAAGCTATCAGCTAAGAAAGGCTAATGGACTTCACAAACATGATCCCAGAACCTATGCTAAATAGACTGGGGTACTGAGGTCAATGCTAGACGCCGTTTTGCCCCATATTATTGAGGGCTGTTTGCCCTTTTTAACAGGACAAAACCAAAAATAAAATGTTTGTTGAATTTAACAATGTTTAAAGGGCTAGGTTGAGACTCTCGAAAAGTTAAAGGGCTCTAAAACCTTGAATCCTCATCAATACAAGTCATCATGCTCAAAACCTGATTGGTCAAATTTAAATGGACAACCATTAGATCATTAAAGAAGAGTTGATTATTATTCTGCACGAGAAGCTATTTCTAGCCTTTGACTTTCAATAACACAAGTAAGGGTACACGGCACTACTAATATGCATTATAAAAACCAACTACTGCTGCTAATTTTAAGGTTTTTGTACAGTGGATCAGAGTGAGTTTAACAGAAATCCTAATATGACTTACTCATATCAACAACATAAGAACCATACACACTGCAACAGATAACAAGCATGAACTACTCTACATCACACGTCAAATAACAAAAAGACTAGAGTTTGCTTAACCACAAAAACACTAAAATCCTCAAATTACAGACATTATCAATACACACCATCAAAAACTAATAACTGCCGCTGAATGGTAGTGAGTTTTTTACCTCTTTTTTATCAGTAAACAAAAGATATTACCGAAAGATCAAATCCAGACACCAAGATCCAAGAAATTGATTGGAATGCACAAAAGTGGGCAGTCCCCTATGCCAAAAGCAAAAAGGAAAGAAAAGAAAAAAACAAAAGAAGGGGAAAACCTTATACAGAATGCCATATTCCTGTACAAAGTTAATGAAGTCTAACAAAAAATAAATAAGTAAAAATAACAATTACGCCTCAATTGCAAAGAAAGCTAATGAAGTCTACCATTGAGTGTAAATCATATACATCATGAAATTTTCACCAAAGAGGAGCAGATATGGCCCCTTAGAGCTAAGTGCATTACATCAAAGATTGTCAGACATCATTCTGTCTTGATGTCAATATAGGAAAATGAAAAAATGGGAAGAAGCATGATATAAATCTGAATAAAAGATAAACACAGAAGGCAAAAAGTATAACATCAAATGTTCTAGAAAATAAAATAGGTTTTCTGATAATTTACCAGAACCGTTGAGAATTTTTATCATGTTTCGGGCAGCACCTCGTACAACTAAGCGAAAATCTCTCTTCAGGCCAACATGCTTGGCATATTTCTGCATAAAATGTTTATAAGCAGTTATTTTCACAATTTAGCTGGATCGATACAGCTTTTAACAGATTATGCAGATTAATGTCTACATAAAAGCTGGTAGTCTTCAGCACTCTCAGATCTCAGTTACAAGGCCAGTATTGCATAAAGAGCTAGTTATTCTCTAGGAAAATAGAGTTGATCAAATAATTAAATTCAACATATGCTTTACAAGTATTGCATGGAGAGAAATACCTTGAGCGACATGGATAATGACATAAGAGTTTTACGAATATGCAAAATACAATAGAATGAGGACTAAGTCCAACTTAAGACTTAAGAGTGCCTGTAAACATACAGATATCTAAAAAAAATCTTTAATAAGTACTTCCTCGCTTCACTTTATATGCAACATTGACTAGGCACAGGTCTAGGATGTTAATTTGACATATATATTATATTAGTGATAGTGGGAGAAACATATTAAAGTAATGGTTGATAAGTTAGTTTGATAGGGGAAACATCACAGCAAAGTTTAAAAGTACAATAGTTTAATGAACTGAAATTCTTGACAGCTGTGAAAGTCGTATACGAATATTATGGTGTTCAAACATTTTGGGATGTCCCAAAATACAAAGCGTATCATAGAAGGTGTAACTTATTTTAGTAAGAGTATTTTGTTGTAGAGAACTCTAGTTATCTTACACCTACTTTGCCTTAAAAGACAAATTATTTAGTATTAGAATGAATTGGGCCTGAATAGAGTGGTGAGATTCATATAATGAACCCCAACTAGGCGCAATTAGTTGATTGAACGGGAGAATTGTATTGACATTGAAATCTGCTAGTGAGTGGTAGCGCATTAGTACATGATGTCCAGGACAATAAAGGACTTGCCTAAATAGCATATAACTGGGAGATACTATCAAGAAAAATTCTTTTGATAGGTACTTTATATATGCAGTAGCATCATCATCTATAGGCAGTATTGACATATTTAGCCACAAGTAGTTAACTCTTTTATCTTGCTTTCTCAAGAAAATATACCCACAAATATTAGATTTTTTTTTTCATAACTGATATTACATGCTATGCAGAAAGACAATTCCTTAAGGCAAGAGGCGCGAAGTACACAAGTGTAATGATGGCCAACTTTTGAAAAAAAAGAAGCGCTTGAGGAAACTGACAGAAGGATGAGCTGAAGACGAAAAAATTAAGTATACGACGTTTCTCGTGCCCAACCACCCTTGTGTTCAACATGGATTCTGACATGACATAGGGTCCTTGGAAATGCTTCGAGTCAAAAAGCATTTTTATATTCAGCGGAGAAAGGGCTAAATTACCTCATTAACAGGGGCCTCATTGTCTCGTATTACTGCATCATGACTGTCAATTTCCTCTCCAAACTGCGTCTTCAAGAGATCTCCAGAATTACCAACGACTGCACATTTTCTGAATTGTCGAGGGTGAAATGGAGGCTTAGCTGGTAAAATTAGATTGAGATGTTCTTCACACAGAGTCTGATTGTAACATTTGTCTGCTCCTCTGCATACAGGTAAAGTAGAAAACTAAAAAAGGGAAATAATGAAATAAAATATGAAGAGCTAATCACATTAAATCCTCCATTAATTGATTAAGAGGGTGAATGATAATGATGATGATGGAAGATGGAGCAAGTAACTTACAGCTGTGCAATCCTTTTTGCTGCATAGTCAAACCAACCATCAGGTCTAGAATCCAGATATTCTCTTGTCAACACTGTCGTCATGTTACGATACTGCATTTCAGCTAATCCCAGTTTATTTACGATACTACTAGTGGAAGCCTCGAAACAAGTTTAAAAGCATCAAGTAATGTGAATAACAAGTATGACGAACCTGCTCCCACAGAAGTATTGCTTCGCAAACGTCGTACTTGTACTCCAATGGTTCAAATATCTTGAACTGCTCATTGTACTGCAAGTGAAATCCATACACATCGAAGGGATGGGGATTTCAGTGGTTTGTAGATAATTGACCAGGTAAACAATATTACGGAGACCGAGGAGAGACAAACCCAAGTACTATTAGTTCCTTCAGGAAACTTGAGAATCACATTGCAATGATCAATGATGTGAGCCGTCAATCCAAGCCCTCGGTTAGCCTGGAAACAGAATTTCCGTAAAGACACAGTGAAACACTAACATGTGGAGCTGATACAGCATACATGCTATAAGATGCTGAAAATGCATGTCACTATCAATTCCACTGCAACCATTCAGAAGTTTTAAAAAACCATTGGTTATGACTGGAAACGAGCTTGGACAGACTCAGATTTGCATCATCATCGAGCATACGATAGCTGTGCTGAGATCCGTGGAAAAGATTAGGTTCCAAGAAGGTCAACTAATATAGCACGGGACATGTAAAACTACTCCTATAGGATGTAAAATAGGGAGACATAACAGCAAATTGAGCTAAAATTAACGTTTCTATAGCATGAGAGTAGAGAAGACGATACAGAAATTAGTAACAGAAAGTAAGAAAGGTAATTACGACGCATTGCTGCAGGTTAGACTGGAAGTCGGACAAGATCCGAATTTCCTCTCGGCTGATATTTACCGCATTCCAACTGCCTGCATCAAAATGCGACATTCTACATTAGCTTGAAATCAATCAATCAATCAAACAGAATAGCATTTTTATAATTCTAAAAAGAAAAATGGAACAGAAAATTGTGAGGGTTAAGGGAAGAGGAGAAAACAGCATACCCGTGAAGAAAGAGGACTGAATGGCGAGAAGGATGATGGAGAAAAGCGCAGCAACACAGAGGAGACGAACAAGAGCTGGTTTCCTGCTGATTGACGACTGCTTCACAGTTCTTGTCATTTGATTTCCACCCGAGATCTGGGCTTTCTTGCCTTTGCTTAATTTAACACCCTTTTGTCCAATTTTTATCCAGTTTTGCTTTACTCTAGTAAATTAAGCACTTAAACTATTGCTTTTGTTTATTATTTTCAGCTGTTTCTATTCATCCTGATTTCATGCCTATCATCTATTTTTCAACTAACTTACATAAGCAACTTTTGTTCTATGTTTTGCTCATTAAATTATTTCTTCCTAGTATATCTTTTCATTAATCTTATCTTTAATTTAATAAACAAGAATTTTTACATATCGTAGTTTCGGACTTAGGGTGTGTTTGGTAAGAAGTAAAACATTTTCTGAAAAATATTTTCTAATTTTCCCATTTTGGTTGGCTTAAATGTTTTGGAAAATATTTTCCTTATCAATTTATTTTCCTTCAATTAGAGGAAAATGTTTTCCTTATCAAAAGAAGGGAAAATATTTTCTAAAGCTCCTTCTCAATCTTTATCACCCTCACCAATCCACCATACCCCCTCCCAAAAAAAGGTTTTTTTCTTTTCTTCTTTTTTTTTTCTTTTTTTTTTAATTTTCAATTTTTCCATCCACCCTACTACCCCTCCACCACCATCCACCAAAAAAAAAATATTTTTTTACCTTAAATATTTTTTTTTGCAATTTCAAATTTCTGTTTTTTCATTTTTCTGCACCACGCAGACCCCACCCCTAACCCTACCCCCTTCCCCCGAAAAAAAATGTATTTTTTTTTACCTTAAATTTTTTTTTATGCAATTTTAAATTTCTGTTTTTTTATTTTCTACCCCACCCTAGCCCCTACTCCAAAAATTATTTTTTTACCTTAATTTCTTTTTTGCAATTATTTTTTCTTTTTATTTTTCTCTACCACCCACCCCCCCCCCCCCCCCCCCCCCCACAAAAAAGTATTTTTTTACCTCAATTTTTTTTTTTAAATTTTAAATTTCTATTTTTTTTTCATTTTACTGCCCCCCAGCCCCGCTCCCACCCTCTGTCCCCCTAAAATTAAAATATATTTTTCAGTTTTTAATTTTATTATTTATCGATTTAAAGACTCAAAATTTTACAAGTTACAAATTATGAGTTTGGAGGTTTATGTGTTTGGAAGTTTACGGGTCTAAAAATTATAAAGTTTACGGTTTCGAAAATATGCGGTTTTTTCGTTAAAAAGTAAAGCATCACCACTAGTTCTTTTAGATCGTGTCAATTTTTAAAGACTTAGGGAAGGGGTGGGGAAGGGGTGGGGGAGGTGGGAGGGGAGGGGTGAGGGGAGTTGCATAAAAAATATTTTTCTAAAAAAAATTATTTTCTATTCTCTAACCAAACAATAGAAAATTTTTTCCGGAAAATGTTTTCCACTTACCAACCAAACAATAGAAAATAAGTGATAAAACCACTCATTTTCCATAAAAACATTTTCTAGAAAAATATTTTCCATGGAAAATATTTTCCGTCATACCAAACACACCCTTAATACTATCAATTAAAGCCCGTATTAAAATGGACAGAGGCATATGTATAGGGTCAAATTCTCCCCACTACGTCTTCATGTTGGTAGGAACGACCAACAACACACGATAACCGAAGTAAGGACAGGACCTAAGAATGTCGGGGTGAAGTGTATCATTAGTCTCATCGTCTCCTCGAAAGAACGCGACCAAGCTCTATATTATTTTATTATTTTAAGGAGGGCATCCTATTATATAAAGGAGGATCCCAATATTATAAAGAGGACCCGATTTTTCTGGAACAAGCTCTTGCTCTCTCTCTATATCAAGAACATCATTTCTTCTTCTTCTCCCTCTCTCTTCTCTCTCTCTTGAATATCCAATCTATTGGAAGCAATACCAAACAAAAATACATATATCTAGGTCTCATTATCTTCGATTATGATTTACCTTTGATTTACTTTGATTGTTTTCACTTGTAAAGTAATTAGTATCTTTCGAGTCAAACAAATTGGCGACGTCTGTGGGGAACTTCGGTAATCGAAATTATAGTTTGTAGAGAGGAGAGGTGGAAGAAAGGGCTGGGGATGGATTTAGGAGTCTTTGTGCGAGCCGTATGCGGTGAGAATATCTAAAAGAACGACGAACCACCGTTCGTTACACCCTACAGAAATAAAAAAAAAAGGCAGAAAATGACGCAAGAATGAAAGCAATAGCAGACGTAATAGCCAATCTCATAGGCCCTCTCAACGAGGTCAATAGAGAGAACATCTTGAGCATAACACCTGGTAGTGCACCGGATAGAGAGATCTCACCCTCTTTATCTGAAGACCTAACAATCTTGCACGAAAAAAGAGCCTTTACATCTGCAGTCAAAGAAATACCACCCTCATTGGTCAAGAAACCAATGGAGGAGTGGTTGATGAACACTCTAGGTAGCTTTCTTGAAAAGTCACCCAAAGCAACGTTAGAAATCCTTCAGTGGCAGATATCGCCAGCTACCACCGGTGAACCCAATATTATACAAACAAATAACACTCACATCGTTGTCTAGGCCAACGATGGTGCACTCGCAGTCATCGTTAAAAAGATGGAAGAAATGGAGAATAGGAACAAGCCACTTCGAGATCAAATGAAAGAGCATCAGGAAAGAGTAGACAAAATCCCCGGTGCTCCTAAGTTACTACCAAAACGCGACGTAGGAAGATACGTCGAACAGGCGTATACCGACGAGGCTGCCCCTCATCCGATCACGAAAACCTTCAAGATGTCACCTTACTTGAGGATGACGGGACTACAGATTCCGAGGACCACCCGATCCACTATGTGACCGCTGTGAAGGGCAACGATTTGTCAAAGGAACAAGTACCATCCGTATTGCTGAAAAAGTTTGGAGAAACGTTGAGAGGGGGGCCCTAACATGGTACTCTCAACTACCAGCTAGGACAATATCAACATTCGAAGAAATGGCGGATAAGTTCGCCACTACCCATGCAATAGCAAAGAAAGCAGAGGCCAAGGTCAACGATATCTTCGCTGTCAGGCAAACAATAGGAGAGGGACTTAGGGACTTCCTGGCCATGTTCAACAGGGTAAGGATGAGCCTACCAAATATATCGGAAGGCATGGTTGTCGCATCTTTCCATAACGGGTTGAATAGAGATGGTTCGAGGGCGACCAAAAAGCTACCGAGCCGGCTCATGAAATATCCCCCCACCACGTGAAAGAGATCCACAATGCCTATTATGCCGAAGTACGAGCGGATGAGGACAACCTCAATGGACCGACCCAACGGCTAACGACGATATAATCAGAAACAAGAAGGGATCGATGCAACGACGAGCGACGGGAACAGCTCTCTCGCTTTAACAAAGAAAGGCATCATCCCTACGTTAGATCCTCTCATCCACCACTACCGAGGCATACAGAGGCATTGCAACGATATATCGCTCCACTCTGGAATGAAAAAGGTATGCCCCTTTTATTATCTACCCATAACTTTTGCATGTCTACCTCAGAAATAGTGTACGCACTAGAGAAACTGGGCACCAAGGTGCAATGGCCGCAGAAAATGAAATCAGATCCTAACACAAGGAGGTCAAACGTCCTGTGCGAGTTCCATTAGGAATGAGGACACAAAACTAAAGATTGTATAGGTCTACGACAAGAGGTAGTCAGGATGCTGATTCAAGGACACGTGAGGGAGCTGCTTAGCGATAAGGGAAAGACCAACTTGGCATGAGGGCGGGAACAAACCCAAGGGACGCGGAAAACACCTTCGCCAACACGTACCATAAACATGGTCGTTGGAGGCGACGATGATTCAGCAATCAACAACGTAAAGTTTACCACCACGCACAAACTGAAACAAACAATCACCCATGAAAGGTATGACAATTTTGAAGAGAGTATCACCTTCGATAAGTCTGATACCGACGATTTGCCTTTTCCTCGTGTTTTGGTCATAATTTTACGTATTACCGATACAGATGTTAAGAGATTCATGGTTGACGATGGAAGCGACGCCTGTATTATCCATCCAATAGTCCTCATGCAAATGAGACTCGAAGATAAGATAATACAGCATAGTATAACATCGGCTGGTTCTAATAATGCAGTAGAACGGACCTCCGGGGAGATATCATTGCCGGTTTTAGCGGGGGAAGTTATGTTGGAAAACACTTTCCACGTCATGAACAAGGAGACGACCTACATTGCCTTCATAGGATGCCCTTGGATACATGTTATGCAAGCATTCCCTTCAAGATTCTACCAAGTGATCAAGTTCCCCACCCCCATGGGGAGTGTTTAGCATTCGGGGCGAGCCACGCATCGCACAAGAATGCTACTGAATCGCTCAAGACTGCGCCCACACCAAACAGTTGAAAGGAGCAAGTGTGGAGGCATAGCAATCAGCCATGTTAGGGACTAAGGTCGACCCGACGATGGAAGCCATCGAAGATCCAGACGTCGTAAAAGCCTGTAAAGCGACGGTCGAG